>WOXC01002495.1:0-36444 GCA_011680675.1 Gymnobelideus leadbeateri | reverse complement strand
TAGAGGACCTTAAGAAGGACTTTAAAAATCAAATAATAGAAGTGGAGGAAAAATTGGAAAGAGAAATGAGAAGGATGCAGGAAAAGTATGAAATGAGGGTCAACAGCCTGACTGAGGAAAACAACACCTTAGGGAATGGACTAACTCAAATGGCAAAGGAGGCCCAAGGGGGCAGTGAGGAGAAGAATGCCTTAAAAAGTCGATTTGCCAGATGGAAAGGGAATCTCAAAAGTTCACTGAGGAGATTCATTCCTTCAGAGTTAGACTGGAGCAAATGGAAGCTAATGACTTTATGAGAAATCAAGATGCTGTTAAGCAGATCCAAACAAATGACAGATTAGAAGGCAATGTGAAATATCTCATGGGAAAAACCACTGACCTGGAAAATAGATTCAGGAGAGACAATTTAAAAATTATTGGACTACCTGAAAGCCATGATCAAGGAAAGAACCTAGAAATCACCCTTCAAGAAATTCTCGAGGAAAACTGCCCTGATGTTTTAGATCCAGAGGGCAAAATAGAGGTTGAAAGAATCCACCGATCACCTCCTGAAAAAGATCTCAAAAAGAAAACTCCCAGAAACATTATAGCCAGGCCCCAGAATCCCCAGATCAAAGAAAATACACAAGCAGCCAGGAAGAAACAATTTCAATATTGTGGAAACACAATCAAATAGCCCAGGACCCCGCAGCTTCCACACTGAGGGATCGAAGGGCATGGAATATGATATTCCAGAGGGCAAAAGAACTGGGAATGAACCCAAGCGTCACCTACCCAGCAAAACTGAGTATTTTGTTTCATTGGAAAATATAGTCATCAGAATAGAGTACTTTCAAGCATTCTTGAGGAAAAAACCAGAATTGAATAGAAAATTTAACACCCAGACACAAGAAAGAAGAGATGCCTGAGAAGGTAACAGGGAAAAGAAATCAAAAGCAACTCATCAAAGCTGAACTATTTACATTCCAAAAAGCAAAACTGTGACTGATGATACCTTCTCACCATGAAAAATAATGAAAAGCGGTCACATGAATACATATGTGAATGCGTGTGTATATCTACAGTTACAGATAGAGGCATAAGCCGATTTGTTAGAAGGAGAATACTCAAAGGGATTAAATCATAGGCGAGAGAGAAAGTGGCAAGAGAGATATGTATAACATACGCAAACTATCTCATGCAGAGCAAGTTGCAAAAAGGAGAAAAGAAGGCAAAAAAGCAAAACCACACTCATCGAATTTGGTTCATGGAGAGAATGACATACATACTAAATGGGATATCTCAACCTGCAGCAGAATAGTGGGAAGGGGGATGAGAGGAGGATGATGGATGGGAGGGCATCCTTGGGGGGAGGGGAGGTTGAAAGTACCCACTATAGAAGAAGGACAGGATCATGTAGGGAATGGACCAAGGGTGGGTGGATGAGGGAGGGAATATAACACCTTGTACAATATATCACATTATAACATCACATAGCTAGACATGTACAACATATACTGAATTACTTATATCCCAAGAAGGAATAGGTGACAAGGGAGGAAGAAAATGGATCTGAAATTCAAGGTCTTAACATTAAATGTTTCAAATATATATAAATAATATTATTAATACTCTTTTGCTTGTAATATGGAGATAAGATGTGCAGGCATTGGGTCACAAAGACTCACCTTCCTCTAATGGAAAAGTCGATGGGGGTATGGGAGAAGGAATGGGAGAGAGCAGATTGGAGGAAGCGATATCTTGTGGGACTGCTATTCTAGGAGGGTGGGTAGGGGAATAATGGGGGGAAAATGATTGTAACTCAAAATCTGGCGGAAATGAATGATGTAAAACAGAAGTTAATAAAGTATTTGTTTAAAAAAAAAAATAGACTAACTCGGGGGGGCGGAGCCAAGATGGCGGAGTAGAAACAGCTCATCCAAGCCTCTCTGCCCCCAGATTCTCCACAAACTATGTAAAAAAGGACTCTGAAAATTTTCTGGAGCCCC
This sequence comes from Gymnobelideus leadbeateri, assembly GCA_011680675.1. Lineage (NCBI taxonomy): Eukaryota > Metazoa > Chordata > Mammalia > Diprotodontia > Petauridae > Gymnobelideus > Gymnobelideus leadbeateri. The sequence goes on along the minus strand of WOXC01002495.1, from coordinate 34,456 downwards.
AGCACCCACAGAACGACACAGAGAAGCTAACCTCCCGCTGAGGACAGCCCAGCACCCTGCAGGAAGGAGCAGCGCAGTGGTCTGGGAGCCGGCAGAGCGCAGGAGCCGAGCCGAGCCCAGGTCCACGTGAGCCGAGGTTTTAGCCCCAGGGCAGCAGGGCCAGCAGCCGGCTGGAGGAACCCCAGAACACCAGGAACTGTGGAGATTCCAGAATTATCAACATAGACGCACAGGACAAAGTAGAGGACTGAGTGATATTATGGACTTTGGGACCTGTATTGCCAGGAATATCAGCTCCTCCCTGGGGAGCTAGAAGCAGCTGAGGAGACACGCCATTTTGTAGTTTTCAGAGAGGCATTTCCGACTTAGCCTACAAATGGGTGGGAGATCAGCGTCAGTCTTGAGGGTAATAAGCTCTTGCTTTAACCTCCTGGATCTGGATTGTGATCTAGGGCAGAAGTTGTGGGTGGGCTTGCAGCTGCCAGAAACGGGAAGTTGCCCCCCACACACGTTCGGGACGAAAATTCCCTCTGGTCTTAAAAAAGAAGCCACGCAGGTGGCAACAGCCCAAAGTGGTAAGACCAGTGGCAACAGCCAAGGCAAAGGAAACAGAAAAATGCAACCCTAGACTCCTATTTTGTGGGCATAGAGCGGGAAAGGACTGTGAGGTCAGAAGTCCTGCTCCAAAAGCCCCAGGGAAAAACATGAGCGGGTTGCAGGCCATAGAGGACCTTAAGAAGGACTTTAAAAATCAAATAAGAGAAGTGGAGGAAAAATTAGAAAGAGAAATGAGAAGAATGCAGGAAAAGTATGAAATGAGGGTCAACAGCCTGACTGAAGAAAACAACACCTTAAAAAATAGACTAACTCAAATGCCAAAGGAGGCCCAAAAAGGGCAACGAGGAGAAGAATGCCTTAAAAAGTCGAATTTGCCAGATGGAAAAAGAATCTCAAAAGTTCACTGAGGAGATCCATTCCTTCAGAGTTAGACTGGAGCAAATGGAAGCTAATGACTTTATGAGAAATAAAGATGCTGTTAAGCAGATCAAACAAACGAAAGATTAAAAGGCAATGTGAAATATCTCATGGGAAAAACCACTGACCTGGAAAATAGATCCAGGAGAACAATTTAAAAATTATTGGACTACCTGAAAGCCATGATCAAGAAAAGAACCTAGAAATCACCCTTCAAGAAATTCTCAAGGAAAACTGCCCTGATGTTTAGATCCAGAGGGCAAAATAAGTTGAAAGAATCCACCATCACCTCCTGAAAAAGATCCCCAAAAGAAAACTCCTAGGAATATTATAGCCAGGTTCCAGAATCCCCAGATCAAGGAGAAAATACTACAAGCAGCCAAGGAAGAAACAATTTCAATATTGTGGAAACACAATCAGAATAGCCCAGGACCTGGCAGCTTCTACACTGAGGGATAGAAGGGCATGGAATATGATATTCCAGAGGGCAAAAGAGATGGGAATGAACCCAGGGTCACCTACCCAGCAAAACTGAGTATTTTGTTTCAGGGGAAAATATGGTCATTCAGTGGAATAGAGGACTTTCAAGCATTCTTGAGGAAAAAACCAGAGTTGAATAGAAAATTTGACATCCAGACACAAGAAGCAAGAGATGCCTGAAGGTAATCAGGGAAAAGAAATTAAAAGGAACTTATCAAAGTTGAACCATTTACATTCCTATATGGAAAAACAATAACTATGACTGATGAAATTTTTCTCAGTATGAACATAATGGAAGAAGGGTATATGGTCATATGAATACATATGTGAATGTGTGTATATATGTTTACAATAATATGGATAGAGGTCACAGTTTGATTTTGTTGGAAGGAGAGTACTCAAGGATGAAATTATAAAATATAGAGAGGAAAGTGGCAAAGAGGAGATGGGGAGAGACATGGTAGGGTAAACTATCTCATGTAGGGAAGTGGGTGCAAGGAGGGGAGAATAAGAAGCTAAAAACAAAACCACATTCACATTGAATTTCGTTCCAGAGAAAAAATGACATACATACTAAAGGGATATCTCAACCTGCAGCAGGATAGGTGGAAGAGAGGGATGAGAGGAGGGATGATGGATGGAGGGCATCCTTGGGTGAGGAGGTGGGTCCCACTATAGAAGAGGGACAGGATCATGTAGGGAATGGACCAGGTGGGGGGTGGGATGAGTGAGAGTGAATTATAAGCAGCCTTGTACAATATATCTACCATGATAATGTTTTGCATAGCTAGACATGTACAACATATACTGAATTACTTATATCCCAAGAAGGAATGGGTGACAAGGGAGGAAGGAAATGGATCTGAATTTCAAGGTCGTAACATTAAATGTTTCAAATATATATATAAATACTATTATTAATACTCTTTTTCCTATAATTGGGAGATAAGATGTGCAGGCATTGGGACACAAAGATTCATCTTCCTCTAATGGAAAAGTCAATGGGGGTATGGGAGAAGGTATGGGAGAGAGCAGATTAGAGGAAGCGATATCTTGTGGGACTGCTATTCTGGGAGGTTGGGTAGGGGAATAATGGGGGGAAAATGATTGTAACTCAAAATCTGGCGGAAATGAATGATATAAAACAGAAGTTAATAAAGTATTTGTTTAAAAAAAAAGAAAATGATGTCATATTCAGGTAGTCCTCTGTGTGGGAGATATTTTTTCCTCTAAGAAAATGACATAGAGCATAATTCTCTATATTTAATCTATTGATTTTTTTCCTTCCTTTGTAGGGACATCAAGCTATCAATCAGTGAGATAATATAAGTAAAGCTCTTTGAAAACCTTCAAATGATATGCATGTGTGTAAGGATATAACTGTTAGTTAATATTATTATTCTAGTAGAAGTAGCAGTGGATGTCCTCAAGGGTGACCTTTTCCTGAATCATGCTTTGCTGTTGATGTATGGGGAAGTTCCTCAATTTCTATTATCTTCAGTCTTCTCATTCTCCTATTTCATAAGGCTTTTATAAGGAAAGGAACCGGCAAACTTTAAAATCCTTTATATGTAAATTACTTTTATTAATAAAACTTTGTTCAACCTTCTATTAGAAATTCAGGGGATACATTATGGTAAAAAAAATATCTAGCCATGAAGAACAAAACAGAACAAGACTTAAATAAACAACTCCTAGTTGGAATGCAAAAAAAAAAAAAAATAGACTAACTCAAATGGCAAAAGAGGTCCAGAAGGGCAATGAAGAGAGGAATGCGTTAAAAAGCCAAATTTGCCAGATGGAAAAAGAATCTCAAAAGCTCGCTGATTAGAATCACTCCTTCAGAATTAGACTGGAGCAAATGGAAGCTAGTGACTTTATGAGAAATCAAGATGCTGTTAAACAGATCCAAATAAATGAAAAAATAGAAGGCAATGTGAAATATCTCATGGGAAAAACCACTGACCTGGAAAATAGATCCAGAAGAGACAATTTAAAAATTATTGGACTACCTGAAAGTCATGATCAAAGAAAGAACCTAGAAATCATCCTTCAAGAAATTCTCAAGGAAAATTTCCCTGATGTTTTAGACCCAGAGGGCAAAATAGAGGTTGAAAGAATCTACCAATCGCCTCCTAAAAAGGATCCCAAAAAGAAAACTCCCAGGAATATTATAGCCAGGTTCCAGAACTCCCAGATCAAGGAGAAAATACTCCAAGCAGCCAGGAAGAAACAATTCCAATATTGTGGAAACACAATCAGAATAGCCCAGGACCTGGCAGCTTCTACACTGAGGGATGGAAGAGCATGGAATATGATATTCCAGAGGGCAAAAGACCTGAGATTGAACCCAAGGGTCACCTACCCAACAAAACTGAGTATCTTGGTTCAGGGGAAAATATTGTCATTCAGTGGAATAGAGGACTTTCAAGCATTCTTGAGGAAAATACCAGAGTTGAATAGAAAATTTGACATTCAGACACAAGAAGCAAGAGATGCTTGAGAAGGTAATCAGGGAAAAGAAATCAAAAGGAACTTATCAAAGTTGAACTATTAACATTCCTACATGGAAAAACAATAACTATGTCTGATGAAACCTTTCTCAGTATGAAAATAATTGAAGAAGGGTATATGGACATATGAATACATACATGGATGTGTGTATATATGTTTACAGGTATACATGGATAGAGGCACAGGCTGAATTTGGTGGGAAGGGATGATACTTAAGGGGTGAAGTTAAGAGGTGAGAAAGGAAAGTGACAAGAGGAGATGGGGAGAGACAGGGTAGGGTAAACTATCTCATGTAGAAGAGGCAAGGGGAAGTAGTTGCAGGGGAGGGGAAGAACAGGAAGGCAAGAAGGCAAAACCCTATTTTCATTGAATTTGGCTCAGGGAGAGAATGACATACATACTAAATGGGATATCTCACCCTGCAGGAGAGTAGAGGGAAGGGAGATGAGAGGGGGGATGATGGAGTGGAGGGCATTCTAGGGGAAGCGGAGGTTGGAAGTACCCACTTTCGAAGAGGGACAGGATCAAAGTAGGGAATGGACCAAGGGGGGGTGGGATGGATACGAGGGAAATATAAGCAGTTTTTTACAATTTATCTACTATGGTAATGTTTTGCATAGCTATACATGTACAACACATACTGAATTACTTATCTTCCCAGAGGGAGTGGGTGACAAGGGAGGAAAGGAATAGATCTGAAATTCGAAGTCTTAAAATTAAATGTTTCAAATATATATAAATACTATTATTAATACTATTCTGCATGTAATTGGGAGATAAGATGTTCAGGCATTAGGGTTCAGAGATTCACCTTGCCCTAATGGCAAAGCCAAAGGGGGTATGGGAGAAGATATGGGAGAGAACAGATTGGATGAGGGGATATCTAGTGGGACTGCTATTCTGGGGTGGTAGGTAGGGAAAAAATGGGGCAAAACTGTAACTCCAAATCTGGTGGAAATGAATGATGTAAACCAGAAGTTAATAAAGCATTTGTTAAACAATCATAAAAAAAATAAAGTGTTAGCAGTGGAAAAAAAACAAATATATAAAATCTAGCAACTACATAAGAATAATTAGTTGATAAAATAAGAAACTACCTGAGAAGAGGCTCCTCTGTTCTTTTGGAGGGGTAAAGGCAAGGCAGTTGGGGTTAAGGGACTTTCCCAAGGTCACACAGCAAGTAAATGTCAAGTGTCTGAGGCCAGATCTAAACTCAGGTCTTCCTGACTCCAGGGCTGGTACTCTATTCGCTGTGACACCAGCTGTCTCTCTGTTCTTTTCCCAGATTTCTCCAGTAGTTACCCTGGAGTCTCTGTTAATCACCCACCCTCATGGGACCTTCTCACTGCTTCAGCCATCACTGCCCTGTCCTTTGATTGAGAATGAATTTCATGCTGCTTGTCCTGGGGACAGTTTGTGGCTCTTGCCTTGGACTCTGGACAAAAGAGTGGCCTTAGGTGGTACATGAGGTAGTGTGTCACCCAGCCATTCCCCGTCTCCACCCATCTGTATCTCCTCTTTCTCATTTTCATCTTGTCCTCATCAATCCTTCCCTTTCTTTCTCTTCTCTCTTCCTTTTCTATTGATAATTGATACCAGTGTCATTGGCTTTGGCACACAAATTTTTTATTTTCCTTGGTGGCACCCAAAGAGATGCCTGGCACCCCCTAATTTAAAGTAAAGCCCTAAAATGGGTAATTTCGCTCAATCTTTAGATTTAAAGATGTGTGACTCTGGGCAATTGCTCCAACTAGAACCTGCATATGCTTTGGCAGCCTTGCTAGCCTATCAATGAAGGTGATAGAGCACATCTGGCAACATCCTACAGTTGCACATTCTGGCTTTATGGACTTGGCACTGTCCATCTACCAGGAAGGAGTTAGCTGGGAAAAGATTTATATTCAGACAACTGGGACTTTCTTCTTCAGGCAGGAGCAGATTTACCTGTTCAGATCATATGATGAACTCTGCAAAAACACCTTTAAATTGTAGCATACTACCTTAAATCCACTTTTTAGTTTATACAAGTTATTAAAATGTTTTGCACCAAACAAAGAATATCCTGGCTTCTCTGTGAAGGGAGGCTATTTGCTCTCCTGATCATTCAGTCTTCTCACATCTTCATCTTCCTGCAAATTAGAGTAGATGTCACGTTCCCCAACTCTTATACTCAATCTCTTTATTACATTCTCCCCAACCCACCCAATCATTTAATCAATAAACATTTATTAAGTGCTCATTATGTATCAGGTATTTCCCTAAGCACTGGGGATACAGAAAGAAGCAAAAGACAGTCTCTGGCCTCAAGTAACTTACAGTCTAATGGGGAAAACAACATGCAAACAAATATATACCAAGAAAGCTATATGCAGGATAAATAACAATTAAAATTTAAACAATTTAAATAAATAATTAACAAAGAAAAGGCACTGGAATTAAAGAGGGATTGGAGAAGGCTTCCTGTAGAAGGTAATTAAGACTTTAGTTGAGACTTAAAGGAAGTCAGGGAGGTTAGTAGTTGGAGTGGAAGAGGGAAAGTGTTTCAGGCAGGGGGGACAGACGGAGAAAATGCCCAGAGTCAAGATATAGAATGTCTTGTTTGGACAACAGCCACAAGGTCAGTGTCACTGGATTGCAGAATGCCTGTCAGCAAATAAAATGTAAGAAGGCTAGAAAGGTAGAAGGGGCTAGGTTATGGGCTTTAAATGCCAAACAGAGCATTTTGTATTTGATCCTGGAGGGGATAGATAGGGAGCCACTGGAATTTATTGAGTAGAGGGAGTGACATTATCAGACCTACATTTTAGGAAAGTCACTTTAGTAGCTGAATGGAGAATGAATTGGAGGAGGGAGAGACTTAAGGCAAGCAAACCCACCAGAAGGCTATTATAATAGCCCAGGAATGAGGTGATGAGGTATATAAGGGAGTATATTTGAAGGATATTATAAAGGTGAAATTTACAAGTCTTGGCAACATATTGGATGGGAAAGAGGAAGGGTGAGAGGTAGTAAGAAGTCTAGGAAGACACCTAGGTTGTGAGTCTGAGGAACTGGGAGGATGGTGCTGCCCTCTAAAGTAATAGGGGAGGTAGGGAAGATAGGACATTCTTTACAAATTTACTAAAACATTAATATTTCTATAGGCAAAAACAATAAACTTTCTATTTTTCCTTTCCCCTTTCCCTCCCTTGGATCATATATTTAGATCTAGAAAGGTCATTTTCTTGAATATTCTCATTTTACAGATAAGGAAATTGAGTAACCAAGAGGTTAAGTGTTTGTCCAGGGCCTAGTAAGTATCTGTAAGTACTTACTCAAGTAAGATTTGAGATTTGAACCCAGGTCTGTCCTGACTTCAAGTCCATCGTACCTATGAGGAGGGGTGATAGGTGTTACAGGGGCAGGAGTAATAGGTGTTACAGGGGCTCCAATGACCAGAGTCCCTGCTGGGCAGTCTGGAATGAATTCATAGGACTCAAGCAATCTTTTAAGCCAGGATTGTAAAAGTTTATTGTTATGCTATATAGTGGACAGGAGGTCTTAGGGAACCTGCAACCTTAAAAAAGTCATAGGTATAGTTTATAAAGAGGTACAATAGTAACTAGGTGAGTAAGGGTGGGATTAGGGAGGAGTTAAGGAATGGTCAGTGCTTAAAGGAACATGCGCTTTTAATCTCAACTGTGTAGGCATATTGCCCATAATTCACTGGGAAATAGCCAAAGGTGGGGCTACCTGGAGGTGTGGTTTTAGGCTTGAAACATCACTAAGTCAGCTAGCAGGCAGGGCTGACTGAGAAGTGCCTAGTCTGCCACCCATCAGTGTCATGTTTGACAAGATGGATGTTGGGAACCAAGGCTAACAGAGATGTGTATAATTGGCTGCGATAGTGCATTGAAGGATTCATAGGTGCAGCTGGCCATTATACTGAGGGGAGATAAACAGTTCATGAATTGTTGCTAGGCAGAGTGCTGGCAGGGAGAAGGGGCAGAGTTAATGCTCTGAGGCTGGGGGTGAGGGAAGTGATTTTACAAACTGGTTTTACAAATTGATTTTAGTAACTGATGTTACAAACATAGACACTGCAATCACCCCATTACCTACTCATACTACTCCCTTCCTACCTTCTTTCTGTTGTTCCCATGAGTTTTCTGTATAACCTACAAATGCTTAAGGATGGTGATTTACTAACATCTAAGTTCATATTCCTCTCTGTCAGGCAAACAGAATAAGTAATCTCATTCTATACCTCCCTCCACCCCCAACTCTTTCAACCCTTTCTTATAGCCTACAGAGTAGAATTGGCTAGAAAATCAGAAGACTGTTTTTTCTTTCTCCACCCCTCCTACCTTCATTCAAGAGAATGTCTCTTATCTTTCCTCTAACATCAGGAAGACAAGAGATTTATTTTTCCCCTTCTTTGACAGAAAATATCCCAGGAAGTACATCTGTGGCAGAATCTTACAAGAGTAATGTCATTTAAATATCTAATTATTCAGCTTCCATATCACATGAAAACTTTATTTTTCAAAGGTTTTGGTTCCTCCCACCAGTGGCAAACATCCAAAAAATAAAGAGGCAAGAAGAGCTGTTCAGTTTCCTAAAAGATAGCTTACACCTGCTATATTCAGAATTCACATATGCACAAGGGCTGTCTTCTTACTTTCTGATATCTAATTGTTGCCAGTTACAGAAGGAACCACTATGTACTTTCTGTATTGAATCCCTTTTCCCTGGGAATACTATCTCTTGCTTTTTAATTTGCTTTTCTGGAGTAGTTAACTTGTTCAGGCCTAAGGCACTCCTTAATAAAAGCACTAGCTTACAGATTACCATATTGTAGTGCCTACATTTCCCTCTTGGGGCTCCTGTCTGATGCAGTGCATTGCCCACAACTATACCCTATAGCTACAAGAAAGCCTCTCCCGATTTTTTTTTTATTAAACTCCTACCTACATACTGCTAACATAACCAATTGATTTGATTGCTCTGGTTCAACAGTCAGTTTAACTGGAGAATAGGTAAGGAAGGGGGAGAAAGAAGTGGGTGTGGTCAATCAAACCAGTTTTTTGACAGAATTGGCCAGTCCTTTGGTTAAACTGATTAGACTCATTCTCAATAATCAAACTGGTAACAGTTTAATTAAACAAATAAACAAAAAAACCCTTTAAAAAAAAAGCACAGTTTCTGCATCTTTCTCCATCAGAACTGATCCTCCTCTAAATCTTGGGAAGAAATAATGCCAACTACTGATGATTGTCATATGGTGGCATGTTTTGAGAAAAGGAATGCAGTGGTACATGTCATCCTGGAACCCAAGAATTCACATTTCTGAGAAATACCAAGATCTTAAAATTTTAGTGAAATAGATACAGTGGAACTTTTGGGAAAATGTAAATATTTGGATTTCTCAAGTGTTTTCCTGTCTACCTGTTAGAAATTCAGAAGCATGGCTTCATAGACCTGTGCCCCAAATTCTAGAATAAAACCACTTTCATTAAAAGTTGGGTCAGAAGTAGGGGGAACAACAGGTGTGGATTATTGCATGTGTTCTTAGACTTCAGTGATGAGTGAGTCCTTGTCCGTCTAACTAGGGGAGCTCTAGCCATGTTGTTTACTTCACCTCTTGCTTATTCTCATCTCCTTCACCTCCACATCAGCTGCCTTGTGCCATCATCATTACCCTTCACCCTTTCCAGATCACTTTGTATTTTGTATTTTTCTATTAAAATGTAAAGTCCTTTAGAATATTTTGCTATGCTATGCCCAGCACTTAACACAGTTCCTGGCACATAATAGATGCTTAATAAATATTTTATCTAGTTATCTATCCGTCTAAACTATCGATCAAGTTGATCATGGGGTTGGTTATTTTAAAGAACAGAGGCCCTTGTGTTACCTGGCCTCTAGGAGTTCTATGGCCTCTTTTCATTGTTAGAGTAGAACAATTAAAACAACACCTAAGGACATCAGTGAAGAGTTCAGTTTCATTGGAGAAAAGAAGAATTCCACTGTTGGTGTTCCAAAAGAATTTAATTGTTGAAAGATATGTCCTTTTTTTACCCCAAACTCTGGAACTTGCTGTTATGTGCACCAATAAGTATAACAAGAAACATTCCTCAAAAAAATGAAAAAGCATAGTTGATGCCTCCTGTGGGGATACCTATTCTACTGAGGATATGAATATCTAAGACAGAAGAGAACATTTTCAGCAAGAAGTCTGGGAAAATGTTGCACAGGAAAGGAGTAACTAAACTATACTTTGGAGAAAGAGAAAAATTTCAACAGATGGTAATGAGGAAGGCATGAAATCCAGGTCCAGTCGGTACAGATGAATGAAGACAGAAGGTATCAAGACAAAACAAGAGAAGAGATACTAATTCAGTATGGATAGAACATAGTGTAGATGACAGGGAGTAAGGTAAACTAAGACAGGTTAGAAAGCAGGTTAGAATGAGCTTATGAAAAGCAGTGGTAAAAAATGTTTATTATATCCTATGCCTAATAGGGAGCCACAGAAGATTTTTGGTCAGGGGAGTGACATGGTGGGATGTATATTGAAATTGTATATTTTATTGGAGAGGGGTAGGTAGGAAGACAATTAAGGAGCTATTTCAAGTCCAGACAAAGGAAGCCCCTGAAAAGGGGTGGTGGCACTATAAGGAGGAGATGAGGGACAGATGTGAGAGAGCTATAGAGGGAGATCTGACCAGATTTGGCAATTGATTGAATATTGGTGGGGCAGGTATAGTTAGGAAAAGGAAGAATAAAAATTGTTTTGAATTTTTGGAATTTTGAGGAAGGGCAGGTTTTGAAGAAGAGGGGAATATAAATTTTGGATATGATGAAATGGGTGGCCTTAGAGGAAGTTGGAGATGCTGGACTATAGCATAAGAGCTAGGTTAGGTGGTGATATATAGATATGGAGCCATTTGCATCGTCATGGGAGCTTGAGATACCCCCCAAAAAAGGGTATAAAGAAAGAAAAGCAGAAAGACCAGGGCAAAACCTTTGGTGATATCAATGCTTAGGGGTTGGAAAATGAATAGTGAATTGGCAAAGGAAACTGAAAAAAGGAAGAGTGACATAGCGAGGAAGAGAAACAGAAGCAGTGTCAGAGAAGAAAGTGCCTGAGATGGCTGTGGTCAACAATGATGAAATCTGCCAAAAGAGTCAAAGAGAACGAGGAATAAGGAAAAGCCATTGGATTTTGGAATTAAAATGATCATTAGTAATCTCTGAAAGAATTGTTTCAGTAGAATTGGAATCTGGTTTGCAAAGGACTAATGAGTTATTGAGTTGTGAAAAAAGCAGATACAGGAAGCATAAAATACTTTTTAGGCAATAAAAGTAAGGAGAGGTGTAAGAGAGTTAACTTGAAGGGATGGTAGGAACAAGTGAAGGTTTTCATGGTTAAGGAGAAAACTGAGCATATTTGTAGGTAGTGGAGAAGGAACCAGCTAGGGAGAAATTGGTGATAAAAGGAAAGAGATGGAAACATGGGACAGATTACCAAAAAAGATGATGTAGAATCAATGACATAAGTAGAGTGGTAACCCTTGGCAAAGAGAAAGTTCACCTCATCCTCTGAAACTGGAGAATAGGAGGAAAGAATTAATGAAATGTAAGAAGGTTTACTGATTTTCTCAGTAAAATACAAAATGAAATGTAAGAAGGTTTACTGATTTTCTCAGTAAAATACAAAATGAAGTCATCTGCTGAGAAACAAGGTGTAAGCATAGCTTTGGGAGTTTGAGGGAAGATAAGATTAAATAACCATTGTGGAGAATTGGACAGAGAATCAAAGAGAGGTGAATAAAAGTTTTGTGGAACAATAGTGGGAGCCCAGATGAAATTTGGGAAGAAGAAGCCCAGGGAATTTTGTAGTGGTTCCACCCCCATGATTTCTTGATCTCCTACAGGGGAAGGAGCAAAGAAGGAGAGGGTAATCCAGGAATGTGGAATAGGAGGGTGTGAACAGCAAATGGTTAAGGGGGAAATGTATTCAAGGGTAGATGTCTAGTGGCTTATCGAATGGCTTGAGAATGGGGAGCAAGAACTATGCTTTTTGAAGGCATGTTCTCCTGGACCACTGTGTGTTGCTTGGGTGTTGATATTGGAGAAAAATAATAATAGACTTTATTTCTTTTTTGGGTTTTTGGTTTTTTTTTGGAGGGCAATTGGGGTTAAGTAACTTGCCCAAGGCCACACGACTAGGTGTTTATCTGTGTGTGTGTGTGTGTGTGTGTTAAGTGTCTGAGGCCAGATCCGAACTCAGGTCCTTCTGACTCCAGGGCCGATGCTCTACTCACTGCGCCACCTAGCCACCCCAATAATAGACTTTGAAGAGGTTAGCAAAGGATGTAGTTAGTATCTTAAGAGGAGAGCCAAGTTCCAGTGAATGCCAGAAGACAAAAAGTATGTGAAAAGAAGATAACTAGGATGAAGGAAGTTTATTACTAATAGAGGCTTTCAGAGGGCACTGTGAAAGTGGAAAGCAGGGGAAGAGAGGGATCATAGCAAGAAAGGCTGAGTTGGATAGATAGTAGAGGATAGACATTTTCAACTAGCAGATGGAAGTTCTCAATCAGAGATTAGAAGATAACACAAATACATAAATTATAAGTAATAAAGAGAATGAGAAATACTAAGACAAGAAGAAAAATCCAACATCATAGATATCACTGAAATTTATGGAATGAGATTCAAGTAGCAATTAATCAATCAATAGTTATTTATTAAATACCAAGTGCTGTGCTAAGTACTGGAGACAAGACAAAAATGAAATACCTTACTAAATAGTTTAGTTTACCCCACCAAAGAGTTTACTTTTTTCTCAAGAGAGGAGTATAGCTATGGAAGGGTATAACTTTTTTTTTTTGCTTTTTGGAGGGCAATTGGGGTTAAGCAACTTGCCCAAGGTCACATGGCTAGTAAGTGTTAAGTGTCTGAGTTCAGATTTGAACTCAGGTTCTCCTGACCCCAGGGCCAGTGCTCTATTCACTGCACCACCTAGCCACCCCAAAGGTGCAACTTATTAAAAAAGAATATTTAGCAGTGTATGGTGAACCAGGCCAGGGCAGGTAGTAAAAGCATCAAGTACTAGGACAAATCCAGGAACTGTGAAAGTCACATAGTGAACTCAGCTTGTTCTGGTCTGTTTTAGAATGGCCAATGTCTTCTGTGCTGTTATTTGTAACTATATTCAGCGTAGTATCAAAGTATCAGCATCCTTAAGACCTTTTTATGTATGTTATCTTATGTATCTCTGTACAAAAATATAAACTATTGTTATTGTAATGGAAAAACCATTCTTGCCTTGCATTACTATTCTACTATGAAAGGCTGCAAAAAAAATTATGTACAAGGGATGGCCAGAAATTCTAAAAATTCTAGTTGATATATCAGTGCTTAGATTAATCAAATATTCTCATTAGTTTAGATAAAAGTTGAAAAGCTTAATATTTCAATAATTAATACTTCCATAGACATGTCCATGTCTTTTGCATAAAGATTTGTATCCTATTGTCAATTATGAATTGATTTTTTTCTTTAGTATCTTTTTTATTTATTTATTTTAGTTTTCAGGATCCATTTCCGCAAGATTTTTAGTTTCAAATTTTCTCCCCATCTCTCCCCTGCCCCCCACCCCAAGATAGCATGCATTCTTATTGCCCCTTTCCCTAGACTTCCCTCCCTTCTATCATGCTTCCTCTCTTATCCCCTTCCCCATTATTTTTTTGTAGGGCAAGATACATTTCTCTACCCCATTGCATGAGTATCTTATTTTCCAGCTGCATTAAAAATAATTTTTTACATTTGTTTCTAAAACTTTGAATTTCAAATTCTCTCCCATCTTCCCTCCCCACCCACCCTCACTGAGAAGGCAAGCAATTCAATATAGGTTATACACGTGCAGTTATGCAAAATACTTCCATAATAGTCATGTTGTGAAAGATTATATTTCCCTCCATCCTATCCTGCCCCCCAAGTATTCTATTTTATCCTTTGACCCTGTCCCCTTCCAAAAAACTGTTTGCTTCTGACTAACCCCTCCCCCTATCTGCGCTCCCTTTTATCTTCTCACCCGACCTCCTTTCCCCCTTACTTTCCTGTAGGGTAAAATACCCAATTAAGTGTGTATGTTAATTCCCTCCTTAAGCCAAATCTGATGAGAGTAAGATTCACTCATTCCCTCTCACTTCCCCCTTCTTTCCCTCCATTGTGAAACCTTTTTCTTACCTCTTTTATGTGAGATAATTTACCCCATTCTATGTCTCCCTTTCTCCTTCTCCCAATATATTCCTCTATCACCCCTTAATTTTATTTTTTAGATATCATCCCTTCATATTCAACTCTCCTTTGTGTCATCTATCTATCTATTTACCTATCTATTTTCTCCAACTACTCTAATACTGAGAAAGGTCTCATGAGTTATGAATTTTATATCTTTCCATGTAGGAATGTAAACAGTTCAACTTTAATAAGTCACTTATAATTTCTCTTTCCTGTTTACTTTTTCATACTTCTCTTGAGCCTGGTATTTGAAAGTCAAATTTTCTATTCAGCTCTGGTGTTTACATCAAGAATGCTTGAAAGTCATCTATTTCATTGAATATCTATTTTTCCCCTGAAGTATTATACTCAATTTTGCTGTTTAGGTGATTCTTGGTTTTAATCCTAGATCCTCTGACCTCTAGAATATCATATTCCAAGCCCTTCAATTCCTTAAAGCAAAAGTTGCTAGGGCTTGTGTTATCCTGATTATATTTCCACAATACTAGAATTGCTTCTTTCTAGCTGCTTGCAATATGGTCTCCTTGACCTGGGAACTCTGAAATTCAGCTGTAACATTCCTAGGAATTTTCCTTTTGGAATCTTTTTCAAGAGGTGATCAGTGGATTCTTACAATTTCTATTTTACCCTCTGGTTCTAGAATATCAGGGCAGTTTTCCTTGATAATTTCTTGAAAGATGATATCTAGGCTCTTTTTTTTTTATCATGGCTCTCAGGTAGTCCGATAACTTTTAAATTCTCTCCCTTAGATCTATTTTCCAGGACAGTGGTTTTTCTGATGAGATATTCACATTATTTTCTATTTTTTCATTCTTTTGGTTCTGTTTTATAATTTTCTTGATTTCTCATATAGGCATTAGCTTCCATTTGTTCCATTCTAATTTTAAAGGAATTGTTTTCATCAGTGAGCTTTTGGACTTCCTTTTCCATTTGGCCAATTCTGCTTTTTAAAGCATTGTTCTCCTCATTAGCTTTTTGGACCTCTTTTGCCATTTGGGTTAGTCCATTTTTAAGGTGTTATTGTCTTCAGTATTTTGGGGGTCTCCTTTAGCAGGCTATTGACTTGTTTTTTATGATATTCTTGTATCTCTCTCATTTCTCTTCCCAATTTTTCCTTTCCTTCTCTTACTTGATTTTCAAAATCCTTTTTGAGGTCTTCAATGGACTGTGAATGATTCATATTTTTCTTGGAGGCTTTTAACTTTGTTGTCTTCTTCTGGTTGTATATTTTGTTCTTCTTTGTCACCAAAGTAAGATTTTATAGTCTGACTTTTTTTATGCTGTTTATTCAGTTTCCTAGCCAAATCCTTGATTTTCTAACTCCCTGTCAAGGCAAGACTCTGCTTCCAGTGGGCATGGGGTGGGGGGTGGGTGTACTGTCCCAGGCTTCTGGGGTTTTGTATCAGCTGCTGGGTCCCTCACCATCTGTGGGCCCAGAGCACTGGAAGTAGCCACTGTTGCTGCTGCTGCTACTACCAATGCTTATGTCCCTCTGCTGCCCACGGACTGGGACCAGACCTCTTTCACCCAGGTCCTACAGAGTTCCCCCACTGACCTTCCATACTATTTTTGGTGTTTGTGGGTTAAGAAGTCTGGAGATACAGTTGCCAACAATTTAGTCCCGTGAGACCTACTCTGGCCTTATTGTGCTCAGACATAGCCCAGCAGCCCACACTGGACTGTGCTCTGCTCCCAGCCCAGTGTGATATATCCTTCCTGTCAATCTTTCAGGCTGTTGGGCTGGAGATGTGTTTCACTCTGTCATTTTGTGGAGAGTATTTTTTTACACATATTTGGAGGGATTTGGGGGCAAGCTCAAGCAAGTCCCTGCTTTTACTTCACCATCTTGGCTCTGTCCTGATGAATTGTTTTCTTGACCATCAAATTTTACTTTGCTTCCTTTTAACTCATCATCCATTATTTTCATCAATTAGGCTTTCCTTCCCATTACTTACCAGTATTATGGTTCTTTTTAAACTAGCATTCAAAAATCTCAAAATAAAAATTCCTTTTGAATAGGGATCTTCTATCTATAACTTATAGTCATAGAGAGCTTCATGAGTCACTGAAAAACGAAGTAATTTACAAGTGGTTACATAGCCAATATGTGTTAAGGGCAGGATCCGACACTAAATCTCCCTGATTTCCAGAATGGTTCCCTATCCACATTTCCATGAAGCCTCTCAAACTAGGATCTAGGTATAGACAATATGCTGATATTGCATATGCATAGCATTGCACCAACTCACACTGCCATGAAATCCAAAATGTTACTCTTACCCTTCTTCTGTTTCTCTAGATTTACTCATTCATCCCCAGCCTGAACACCTGATGGAAGGCCTGTGGATTTTCCTGGAGTACGGGAGCCATTCACAGCCTCGACCAAGGAGATACAACTTTCTATTCTCTTTCAGAGTACTGGACATAACCTTGTTGTATATTATCATTATTATTATTATTAATCTCTCTAGCTCTAGAGCTCCCACCAGGGAGCTTTCCATTTCCTTAGAGTCAGTTACCATAACACCATGTATATCTATATCTATATACTTTAACTTTCTTGTTTTTAAATTTTGAGTTCCAAATTCTCACCTTCTCTCTATCCCTTCCCCCATCCATTGAGAAGGCAAGCAATACGTATCAATTATACATGTGAAGTCATGCAAAACATTTCCATTTTAGCTATGTTGCAAAAAAACAAAGCAAGAAAAATAAAGTGAAAAAGTATGCTTCTTTCTGTACTCAGAGTTTATCAGTTCTCTTTCTGGATGTGGGTAGCATTTTTCATTGTGAATCCTTTAGTTTAGATAATTATCTTGGAACATTATATTGATCAGAGTAGCTAATTATTTCACAGTTAATCAGTGATAATTATTGCCTTTACTGTTATTACTTTTACTGTTTTGGTTCTGCTCACTTCACTTTACATCACAGATATAATGTGTCTGTAACTGTGTACAAAGTTCTCCTGGTTCTGCTCTCCTCACTCAGTATCAGTTTAAATAAGTCTCCAGGTTATTATAAATTTATAATAATTAATTTCTTATAACACAATAGTATTCCATTATATTAATATACCACAACTTGTTTAGCCATTCCCCAATTGATGGGCATCCCCTTGATTTCCAATTCTTTGCCACCACAAAAAGAGTTGCTATAAATACTTTTGTACATACAGGTCCTTTTCCCACTTATATGATCTCTTTGGAATACAACCCTAGAAGTGGTATTGCTGGGACAAAAGGTATGCATTTTTTATAGCCACACACACACACACACACACACACACACACACACACACACAGGCATAGTTCCAAATTTCTCTCCAGAATGATTAGATCAGTTCACAACTCCACCAACAATGCATTAGTGTTCCAATTTTTCCATATCTCCAGCATTTATCATTTTACTGTTTCGTCATCTTACTTGCCCATTAATATTCCACAATAATATTCCATCATAATCATATACCACAACTTGTTCAGCCATTCCCCAACTGATTGGCATCCCATCAGTTTCTAATTCATTGCCACCACAAAAAGAGCTGCTCCTATAAATATTTTTGTACGTATAGGTCCTCTTATTTAAAAAAAATATCTCTTTAAGATAGGGACCTAGTAGTGGTGTTGCCAGGTCAAAGGGTATAGCCCTTTGGGCATTATTTCTAATTGTTCTCCAGAATGGTTGGATCACTTCACAACTTTGCCAACAGTGCATTAGTGTACCTATTTTTCTACATCCCCTCCAGCATTTGTCATTTCTCTTTTCTGTCATGTTAGCTAATATGATAGCTGGGAAGTGGTACCTCAGAGTTGTTTTCATGTGTATTTCTCTAATTAATGGTGATTTTGAGCATTTTAAAATATGAGTATTAATAGCATAGATTTCTTCTGAAAATTGACTGTTCATATCCTTCGACCATTTATCAGTTGGGGAATGTCTCTTTTATGAATTTGGTTGAGAAATGAGTCTTTTATCAGAGAAACTTGCTGCAAAAATGCTTTTAATTAATTAATTTTATTTTTAATTTATGAAATAACACGAGTATTTTCATAACGTAGTATAATAAAAAAATGATTGCATATGAAATTGCAAATTTATTATGTATAATTTGCTATTCCTTTTAAATATATAATAAAGTTGTCATGTAACTTTTTTTCCTTTCTCTTTTCCCTGCCATCCAAGATGGTTAAAATTAGAAAAATCATTCTATACATACTTCTATTTATCAGTTCTTTTTCTGGATGCAGATAGTGTCTTCCTTTGTAGGTCCTTTGTACTTATTTGGGGTATCTGTAATACTAAAATTGTTTTTAAAACAATGTTGCTATTTCTGTAAACAATGTTCTTTTGCTTCTGCTCATTTTACTCTTCATTACTTTGTGCAAGTCTATCCATATTTTTCTATAATCAACAAGTAGTATTCCAATACAATCACATACCACAACTTGTTCAGTCATTCCCCAAATGATGGGCATCGCCACAAGAATTCTAGTTCTTTGCCACCACAAAAGGGCTGCTATAAATATTTAGAACATAGGTTCTTTTCCTTTACCCCTAATCATCTTTGAGGGGATTCCTCATATGTTTAGGTTACTCTCCTGCTTCTTCTATCTCATTTTATAGCTTCTTCTAAAAGTTCCTCTTAATGGCTTCTTAATAATTCTAATGCCTCAAACCAGAGCCTCCAGGTCATCATCTTTACCTTATGAGATAAAACTCAAAATATTTATATTTCTGTAAGGTTTGAACATGCTGTCTTCTCATAGTCACCAAGCAATTATTTGATTTACAATTTTGCCAGTTCTAAACTTCAAAATTCAAGAGCAGATGAACCATAATACCTTCTACCCATCATCACCTGAATCATTACTCTGCCTTTAAATAAGCTCTCTCAGTACATTCCTCTGAGGGGCAGTTCTCTGTCTGGTCCTCCAAGTAGTCTGAGTCTTTCATCAACATTTTATTTGAGAGGCTATTTTTTTCTTCCTCAATGCTTAGCACAGTGCTTGGCCCATAGTAAGTCCTGCTTAATAAGTATTTATCTATCCATAAGTTGATTTTATCAGTTTTTCTTACACAAATGTTCTTTTTCTGCCCCTTTCAACAACTAAGCAGTTCACATATGAAAGAGGCAGTACTAAACCCTAAGGGGAAAAAAAGTGAATAACAGCTAGAAAAATGGTTCTATTTACAAACAATGTCTGCAGACGGTTAACCTTTGTTTCTGAAAGGACAAGCTTCCATTTCAGGGAAGAACACACTGGGAGCATGTTAGAGTGGTCAGTGTTTTCCTAAGTGCTGATTATTTCTGCAGTGTATTTCATAGTCACTTTCTATTAAAACAGGTTAGAGCACAGTAAGAGGAAGTTTTCAGCTCATTCCTGAAGGATAACTGTTTCTCTTTTAAAGGAAGAAAAACTTTCTGGCTTACTGACCACAAGTGATGACAGGTGGGAACTAATTCAACAAAATTTTGCTTTCTGCTCCTCTGCTCCCTTCAACTAACAGGATTTATTTGAAGCAGAGTTAGTCAGGTTTAGGCATGTAGTTTGTGATCAAGAAAAGCTGATATATCCTTTAAAGTTTACAAAGTGTCTTATATACATATCCTCATTTGAGCCTTATATCAATCTTGTGCGGTAGGCATTATAACCACATACACATAAAATATATAATTAATGTAACATAACGTGACATAGTATAACACAACAGAATATAGTATAACATAAATGGTATGGTATGCATAATGTAACATAACACAATATAACATAATATAATTAATATATAATATAATATAGCATAACAATATAGTATAGTATAATACAATGTAACAATATTTAACATAATATAGTAAAACATAACATAGTATTATATATAATGTGTAATGTAACATAATATCATCTATAACAATGCAACACAAAATAACATAGCACATTAATACAATACATATTATCCTGTGATTTCACTGGTATTGAGAAGATTGGCAACTGTAATGGAAATGCAAATTTAAAGATCTTCCCTGCCCCTAGGTTAAGTGCTCCTGGAGCCTGTGGTGGGAGGCTTGTTTTTCAGGAAAGCCCAAACCTTGATACTTTGTGATTGGGCAGTGGGTCAAGAAGGTTGTTACATTCTCTGAGCCAGAAGAAGGCTATATAAACCCTGATGGGAGGTTTTGCTTTGGGGCTCACTTTGAGAAGTGTTGTGTGATTTGACCAGATGAGACTCCGGGCAGCCGTTGAGAGCCGCCCCCGGCTTTGAAAACCCAGATGTTGATGCTTCCCTCTCTGGTAACTGTGATTTTGGTATTGATAATGGTTGGACAGTTTGGAAGCCTGTCTATTTGATCTGTCTGTATACTCTGAAGTTTGGGGTGCTGACCATTTCCCCCTGAACTAGGTAATATATGTTTGATTGATTAAAGTGAGCTTGTTAACTGATTTTGAGTTGATTTCCTTTACAAAAGCAGATCTAATAACCTGTGTTGGCAGCCACTCTGGGGATGCTGGGGGTGCTTGCTGCTACAGCAACTCATCTGTAACTCATAGTCTTTACTGTTTGAGACACTAAGTGGTTAAGAGACTTGCCCCAATCACATAGCAAGCATGCTCCTGAACTGGGACTTGAGTCCAAATCTTACTCCACACAAAGGCAGCTTACTATCCCTTATGCCACATCACACCTACAGATGTTGTTAACCCCATTTTACAGAGATGGAAATGGGGATTTAGGGAAATTGAATGATTTACCACATTCACATAGTGTGTAAGTTCCAGAGACAGCATTCAAACCCAGTTCTTTCTCAATTTCAAGTAAAGCACTCATGTTGTTACACCAGAACAGAGCAAAACTTCCTTATTGGCCTACTTAGAGACTGCATCCATCACGTTGCCCAAGGCTCCAACTGACTAAATGAACCAGCCACAGGCTGTTGGCTTGGTACCATGAAAACAACATAAGGGGAGAACTTCTGTAATTTTGCATTTGCTTCCAAATACCTCCTGTGGCCACTGAGAATGATTTGTTCTGACAGATAACTAGTATTACACCTTAAGGTTGATCCACATTCATTCTACATTAGAAAAAGAAGTTAGAGACAAGAATGACAGCCTGGTAGCCAAATCCAAGAGGAAAGGAAAAGGAATGAAAGAAAGGGCAACCAAAGTAGGAGCCAGAGAGCTATGGACCAGATCTGGATGCCTTAGAGATGGAAGAATTAAATCAAAGAATGTGCTGCTTTTAAACCACCTGTTAGGAAAAAAAGAATTTTTAAAGGCATATCTGGTTCCCTCATTAAACATTTACTGTCCATAGTCCTAAGTACCTGTTTGTTCCCCCAAATATGTGTTTGACCTCCTTTAGACATAGGGATTTTATGTTTCGGGCAGGAAGGGGGGGGAACCTGCAGGCTAAAGGCCACATGTGGCCTTCTAGGTCCTCTGGTGTGGCCTTTGAGTAAGTTCAAGTTTTACAGAATAAATCCTTTTATTTGTTCTGTGAAATTTGGATTCAGTCAAAGAGCTGAAGTTGAGACCTAGAGGGCCACATGTGACCTCGAGGCCATAGATTATCCACCCATGATTTAAGGTTAAATATGAGATATTTGACTAAGCCTAAACTTTTCTACAACCACTGAGAATTTTTCAGTACAAACCTAGTCCCCGTGGAGGCTATTCACAATTCAGTCTTCCTAGTTTATGTTAGAAAGCAGACTCTACTCACAGACAAGGTGTGTGGAAAACTTCCAATCAAGGCTCTGACCAGTGTGCAAAATGTGTGAAACTGATAATCTGGCAGCCTTGTTTGGGCATACCACAACACTAGAGGAGTCAAGCATCTACCCTTCCATAAGCTTCCCTAGGAATTTATTAAATTGCAGACTTAAAGTTTATGTGTTCTGTAAAACTCTTAGAAAAGCAGAACATTTTAGCAAACTAACATCCTAGATTATCATGCTAGGATCATCATGGGCAATTCCTTTGTGTAATAGCTTTATCAGCCTCATAAGACTGAAAGCATGTTCTATTGTGTTTCTGTGGGTGCACCAAGCTATAAGGAATTTCCAGAGCCACTGTAACTAGGGCAGGGCAATTTGGGCTTTGCCCTGAAATTCCAAAATTTACAAAGTGGGGGCAGCTAGGTGGTGCAGTGAATAGAGCACCAGCCCTGGAGTCAGGAGGACCTGAGTTCAAATCGGGCCTCAGACACTTGACACTTACTAGCCATGTGACTTTGGGCAAGTCACTTAACCCCAAATGCCTCAGAAAAAAAAAGCAAAATTTACAAAGTGCTCTCAAGATTTCTTTAGCATAGATAAATTTAGCTTCTCATTAACAAGAATAGTTAAAAGAGGAAGCTACCAAATTGCATCCTCCTTGCCAATTGCTACACCTCAGGTGAGCTGTTCTGACCTTGTCCCACCTGCTCCCTCCCTTTGAGTGATCTCCTTAGAAGTGGCCTTACTGTATCCTGGAGACTCTACCTGCAAGGGCCAGGGATGCTGATTGAAAGATTCTGTCTTTAGCCACATCTGCTCAAAGCATTCTGAAGTCAGATCAAACTAGCTCTGGAGAACTGTAAAGCCACACATGACCAACTTTCCAGAGGACTGCTGCTATGAACAGCTTTCAAGGTTCTGATTACATAGTATAGTGAGCTCTTTATATATTCAATAACAAATCAGAGCAAAACATTCATAGAAGATCAAAATACAACATTCACAATGTTACAACTTACCACAGAAAATCAAAATACAGCATTCACCATGTTACAACTCAACAACTTATCACTAAAAAAGTGCACCATCTACACATACACTACATTTACCATTTACCAAATTCAGTCCAACTTCGTGAAATTTATTTTAAAAGTTGTTGAAGATATCTATTCCCCATGTTCTGTTTGCAAGTGAACCCAGTGCAAGTAACTCTTTGTAGTAAAGAAAATCTTCTGTTATGGCCCAAATGAAATATAAAACCTGCACCAAATCAGTAGTCTCATTTGATTCATTCAAAGCGATTAAATAATACACATTGTCCTTTTGAAGTATTACATGAAGTTGTTCTGTTAAGTTAAAGGTTAATTCATGCTGCCAATCAGTTATGGTTCTCCTTGAAAGAGGCAGTTGTTTGTACTTTGAAATGTTATTGGGGTCTAAGCATCCTACAACTCTGACAATGCATTCTTTCACAATTTTTATATTACTAAATGGCTTCCTTTTTCCCCTAAGTATATAAACTCCTTTATATGTTGCTTCAGCGGCATTATTTCCAGGTCTTATTGCTGCTTGAAGAAATGGTCTTTGCTTTTGCTATTCATTTTTTAATTTCTGCAATACAACCTTTTGTGCCTTTCCCTTTAATTTAAAATGTTTGTGATCCTTATGAGTGTTATAATGCTGATGAGCACTGAATTTCTTTAATGTTGATATTGCATATCACAAAGCAAGCAAATCATTTTATCTTTAGTAGAAACAAGATAATGTTGCAATTCCTAGTCTTCATTAAAAATCTGGGGTTTTTTTCCTTCAGGGTTTTCTTGGTCTCCTTTGACATGATAGGCTATAGAGCAGATATAATTTAAAAAATACTGTCTCTGTACAACTATTCATAAATTCCACTTCAAATAGAAACATAGTACACCATTGTCAAAAGTTGGTAACAAATTGGTCTACTTGACCCCCATAAACTCTTGTCAACCAGCCTCATGCAGTAGTGGCACCAGTCAGGTGGAGGAAGTTAGAACTAAATAACTAGCATAACAGGCATCAGTTTAGCCCTTATGGCTTACTAATGTTCTAATTGTTCTGGTCAATCTGAAAGGATTATTTCACTGAAATTTATTTTATTCTTTGGTATTTAAAATGCATCATTTTAAAAATAAAATATAAAAGATGAACAAAATGTATTAATAAAAATAAAGTGATTTAAGAAATGGAGAAAATTTTAGTAATACAGATTAAGTGTACAAGTATGTTCCATGTATATTTCATTTTTCAGTGAACCATTTGTTAAATACTGTCACAACCCTAGCCATGCCCCCAGGGTCCTAGGTATCTCTCCTACTCCACAAGCCTTCTGTGGTAGTTTTGTGGAAGATGGCAGAATTGGGAGTTATGGCTCTGGGAAGATCTAGATTTCTTGATTAAACTACAAAATAACATTATTTTAAAAAATAAACGATTGGGATGCTATGCTATCTATGTAATGGAAATGGTCTAAAACAGGGATTTTTAGTTTCTTTTTTGATCCATGGACTCCTTTGGCAGTTTGGCGAAGGCTATGGGCCTTCTCAGAATAGTGTTTCTAAATAATTGAAGGAAATACTAAAGTTCATTTAGAGGTTAGTGAAAATAAAAGATGTAATTTTTTCCTATATTAATTCATGGACACTCCCCTATCTATCCACAAACCCTTTGGGGGAAGGTGTCTATAAACCCCAAGTTAAGGACTCTTGGTCTAAAAGAAGGGAAAAGCAAATGGATTTGAGAGTAATTAGAATCAGGGAAAAATCAAGTTGGAGAAAACAAGAAAAAGTATTCAAAGCAGGCTCATCAAACCCCTGCTGCTGGCCCTAGGAAATAGACCTGAAGAAATTTGTCCTCCCCCAAACCTCTGGTCATCAATTGTTCTCTATTCTCCATCACCCCTGTTGTGATCTCTCTTTTCTTTCTTCATATTGTTGCAAAACAAAGTTAAGAGTTTTCATTTGTTTTTCAATTTGTATTTAACTTTTTTGTTTTTCTTTTCTTTTTTCTTTTCTCTTCTTTTATTTATTTATTTGCAAATAGAAAAGAAATACATTTAATCAGTTCAATAGAAAACAGAAATCAGAAAAAATATATACAAGAGAACATATACCAGACAGTATAGAGTAAATATCTCTTCCACTGAGAAAAGGTAACTCAGTTCAACCAAAAGTCTTGAATTTCACCCAAGGAAAAACTCCCTGAAATCTCTAGTTTACCAGACTGGGGAAAGGGTCATGATAGAGGCTTCCAGCTCCTCTCATGTTGGCTTCTTCCTTAGCAAGTTTCAGCAAACTGAAACTTGAAACTAAAAGCCGTAAGTCCCAAAAGTGACTACAGAGCCAAAGAGACTGAAGATGACTGTAATGCCAATGCAATACCCATAGCAACTGCTATGAATATGCATTCATATTTCCAGAATAGATTCACAAAATATAATAAACTCTCTTCCTCAAAGGCAAAACCAAAATATTTATTTGGAACATCACTATTAGGAAACCAAGAAATAAGATTTAACAAGCTATTCATCACAAATCCAGGGAGCTCTGACATCTTAAGCCTTCTTTCTGTCAGGCCTCCCCACAAACAAATTCCCCTACGCAAATTTCTCCCTCTACTCTCTGCTCTGACTCTCCTGCTCTGTTTCAGTCTCACTCTCTGTTCAATTGGGCAAATTCCTCCCACACATAGGCTACACATGAGTCAGGCTGTATCACAACTATGAGCTGGGCCAGAGCTCAGAGCAGGTCACATAGGCTTATTAATGGGCAGGGAAGATCTTCCTATTCCATTAACATTACAGTGATTAAAAAACTTTCCTTTCTCCCACTCTCACCAACTTCATGCTGCCCTTCACATAGGCCATGGCCAATGTGTGAAACATCTGCCAATTAAGAGAGAGTCCCATATCAATGGGTCCTGAGACTGGGGTACATTCCTCCCCTGGGATGAAACTTTACAGTCCCCTGAAAAATCATCTGGGGCAAGTCCAAAACTTATAACTGTATAGTATGAACACAAATATCAGTGCTTTGAAAGAAGGGTGATTTTTCCTGGCCCCTCAGGTAACCAACATTTAGTACCATTTAAAACTGAAATCAAATGAATGTATATTAATAGTACATGCAGCACACATGGTGATGCACGGAATATCACCTGGAAGGATACCATAGCTATAGTGAAACATGCCAGTTACATACAGGACATCTATCAAAAACAAATCTTGCACTAGAATTCTTGTGCCTCGTCCCCTCAGTATCTCTGCTCATATCACTTTGCCTTGTGACCTAGTTGAGGTAGTAAAGAAAAAAACTCATGACATAAAGCACAAGGATCAGGTTTGAGTCATGGTTTTATTCTACTACTTACCACCTAAGAGAATTCACTCAAATTTCTTCACTTTTCTGGGTCTGTTTCCCCATCTATAAAATAAGGGGGTTGGACCAAAGGACCTCTCAGGTCTCTTTCAGCTCTATATTTATGACCCTAAATTATGAAAGTAGGCTAGCCTGTTTTGTTGTTGTTGTTTTTGCTTTTTGCTGGGGGGAAGGCAAGGCAATTGGGGTTAAGTGACTTGCCTAATATCTCTAGTAAGTGTTAAGTGAGGCTGAATCTGAACTCAGGTCCTCCTGACTCCACGGCCAGTGCTCCATTCACTGCTCTACCTAGCAGCCCCCCTAGCTTATTTTAAAATGGCAAAGTTTTGGATTGGTTGTTTTTTTTTTTTAATCAGTAGCAATGCTGCCTTCCCAAAAGCAGAAAAGATTTACAAACTTAAGTAAATCCTGCTATTTTTCAATGTTTTCTTGGAGTGGAAAACTCTGGAAAGGAACTTATTCCCCCTCCCAATTGTATATTTATTTACAAATCCCTTTTGTTAAGCCTTCAGCAACCATGGGACTGTTCTCACATAAGGTTTTGTTTTCCCTAGTGAATTATTGGGTTTATTTTCTTTCTACATTTCATGTTTTTTATGCCAAAGTCATGGATGAATTAGCAATTACTTGACAGCTAGTTAAAATTCATAAGGAACTAGGTTTTGACCTGTGGGTCAGGAAAAAAAAGGTCACATAAACCTTGGGGGGAAATCTCTTTGAGGCTGACTGACACAGGGTGGGGAGGCTTCTCATCCCATTTCCCAGACCTCATTCCTTGCAAAGGGCAAGAACTATCTGCATTCCTCAGTTATTGTTTAGAAAGCACAGCAGCAGTCTCTGCCTCCCCATCATGTCATTTCTCAAAAACAAGGAAGAAAAAAAAAGTTTTGGCTCCAGCTGCCAGGAGCACCAAGGCACAGATCAAGCAGAGAATTGCTTCCCCTGGCCCTATGCTTTATGATGTCCTGCTGAGCTGAGGAAGGCCTGAATACCATTGTCAGATTGTCCGAAGGCATGGGGATCCCCTGTTCATGAATCTCATGCTAATGTAAAGTGGACTCAATGACACAAATGATGACTTATTCTCATTCTTACAAAGACTGTCATTAGTAAGGGAATTGTAAATGAATACACAGCTATTTCTAGAGCAGTGATGTCAAACTCAAACAGAAACCAGAGCCATAAACCATATAAAAGAATTCCTGCAGCCTGCATATTGACTGGGAAAACCACAATATTGACATTGTTTATGTTGTATTATATTTTTACTTATTTTGTTAAATGTTTGCTGATGATACTTGTTTGGGTTACACCGGGGAATGTATTCCACAGGTATTTGAGACTTCTGGAGGTTTATGTTCTCACAGGATATTACCAAATTCACATTAATTGACAACTCTTTTATTCTGGAGAGGACATTCTTCTGCTTACAAATTTGTCCCTTGAACAGGGACAATACAATTTAATAAAAAAGTATCACATAATACATGTATTCTATGATATGATAGTGTTTATATCATATAATATATATTGTATCATATTAAGTTATGTTACAGAGACAATATAATATTTAGACAGGATCTTAGTGCAAAGGAGCCCTTTTGTAATATGTTTTGGTTAGTTTGCATCCCTTGAAAAAGGACAGCTGCTAGAAGCAGAGTATATCTGCCAATGTAGATGTTTTAATTAGAACTGATTTTCACCAGTAGCAATAGGAAAGAACACCATTTACTATTTCTAACAATGAGCCCTCAAAAGAGTAGGGAGATTCATTGAGTGATTTCCCTCCCCAACCCCTACTCTCACTTCTATCTATAAGGTTGCCATGAACAGGAAACATAAAATGTAGGTAGCTTAGCTAGATAGCTAGGAGCCAGGGAGGAAGGAACAAGGACCGCGCACGTACATCAGCATGGTGTCCACAGCTGCTGAGTCCTGACAATGGTAATATTATGAATTTTAACTAGCTGCCAAGCAATTGCTAATTCATGTGTGACATGAGAAACAAAGGAAAGTTTGATTTTCTCCTTGTCAGTTTTAGCACTGGGATGGTCAAATCTGCTAGAGTAGCTAACCAAACAGATTACAAAAGGGCACCATTGCACAAAGATCCTGTCTCAATATTATGTCAGGCACAGGGAAGCAGTGTGACTATCCTCCAACAACCCCATTCTAGCCCCACTACACACTGTGTCAAGGAATAAGGATGGCAGGGTTTAGGCTTTCCCCCAATATTACTATATACATACATACATGTACATATGCATACATAAACATATACATATGTATATGTGTTTATATATGCATATATATGCACATAAACTTTATTTTCTATATACATATTATTTTCCTTGAGGCAGCTAGGTGGCTTAATAGATAGAGAGCACCTGGGCTTGGGATTAGGAAGATTCATCTTCTTGAGTTCAAATCCAGCTTCAGACACTTATTAAATGTGTGACTTTGGGTAAATCACTTCCTCCTGTTTGCCTCGGTCTCCTCATCTGTCAAATGAGCTGGAGAAGGAAATGGTGAACTGCTCCTGTATCTTTGCCAAGAAAACCCCAAATGGGATCACAGAGAGTTAAACACAACTAAAACAATTGAACAACAAAAATGATTTTCCCCAGTAGAATCTAAACTCTTTAAGGGAAGGGACTGATTGTAATCATAAATCATTCATTTTTGAGCTGGAAGGGAACTTAGAGACTGAAAAGTCCCCTCCCCCATTTTATAGAGGAGGAAACTGAGGTTGAGAATGTTATATGACTTGTCTAGGGTCATATAGTTAGTGTCTTAAGTTAGGATTTCAACTCAGCTCTTCCCAACTCAAAGACAAACAATCTATTCACTTTGACACCTAGTCCTTATATCTATAGCACCCAATGCATAATGCATTAGTTGATACTTAATAAATACTTATTAAATGGAAATCATTTTTCTAGGGCCTTCATTTTCCCATCTTGAATCCCAGTATAAATCTAGGATCTTTTTTTAAACACCTAATAGATCTATGTGTAGACTCTTCTTGTTACTTCATTCATTTATGTCATAAATGAGATGTTTTGTTAGATTTCCAAGGTTAGTTATGTTAAAATGATGTTATAACTAATTTATCCTGCAGAAAAAGTAATAATATGAAGAGAATTTCTCTCCACTAGTATGGAAAGAAATTCCACATGGAGAAGCATGTCTCCTCACCACCTACTTTCAGCAGCTCTCTGTGGTAGACTGTGGGAGTAGATGTAGGATGAGGCCAGGAGGGTCCTAGTAAAAGTTTACCTTCAGTTTTCTGCCAAACAAAATGTACAAACAACACACTTTTAATTTTCATCTGCACTATTTAAATTTTCTGTCTTACTTTCCTAAGTCTAGATGATCAACAAAACAGTAAATCAAGTCCTGATTTGTAGCATTTGTCTATTTCCCAAATATGAATGCTCACACTGAAAATTTAATAATCTAGCTCCAGGCACACAAGGAATATGCTGCTTTCAGTATATGGGAATAGGGTAGAGTAGAGCATTCATTCTATTCAAGTGTCTTAAAAAATCATTCCATATTTAGTATTTGCTTATCCCGTTCTTTATTCTTCTCCTTGAGTCTCACAATGCCAATGAGAGGTATCTGGCCAAAATCTCTTCCTTTGAAATGATTGCCTTAACACATGGATGGGCACAGAACCATAACTAAGGTGGAGCAACTAAAACTTTAGTCCATGGTGTTAATATACCATGGATTAAATATATCAAGAATACCTTACTCTCTGGTACATGTCTTCTACTATGAGGTGCTAGAATAGTCCCACCCATCCTCAAGATTCCACCTTCCTCCCTAAGAGTCTTTTCTCTCTCTAACTCCAATGTCACCACCACACCCCCATACTGAATTTCCCTGAGGTAGCAAAATCCCTAGCTATGTCTCTATATGGGCATCAGTGTTAGTCTGGTTCTAGTTTAATTTGATCAAATGATAGAATAAAATTACTCCAAAATTTCCATATACATTGTCAGACCTGGTCAATGGTTTACTGGTTTGTTCTGTGTTGTAACCATGTTCACAGAAGTGAAATGGGGAGAAGGAGGAAGTGGGGTGGGGGTAGAGGTAAGGCTATGGTGGTGGGGAGGCAACATTGGTAAATGAGAGTAATGTCCAAAAAGCATCAATAAAATATGTATTAATTTTTTTTTGCTTTTTGGAGGGGGGAATAAGGTAGGGCAACTGGGGCTAAGTGTCTTGCCCAAGGTCACATAGCTAGTTTTGTGTTAAGTGTCTAAGGCCAGATTTGAACCCAGATCCCCCTAACTCTAAGGCCAGTGCTCTATTTGCTGTACCACCTAGCCACCCCAATATATATCTATTAATTTTTAAAAAGAACAAAGAAAATCTAAATGTGCCTTTGATAAGAATAATGCCACAGGTAGATGGATTTATGTGTATGTATCTCCTCTCTAATTCCAAAGATTACCTTAGGCATCCATCTGATATGGATGGCCAATCAGGCCAATGTACAGTCTGTAGTCATGAAATAGCTCAGGGTCAACTGATGAGTATAATAAAGCCCAGAGCTATGTCTTCGTTAGTACATGGTCCTAACCCATGGAATGAACTGGCTCAAATGGGTGCTAAAACATCTATACATGAATAATTGATCACTTATTAACCAGCTTATAGAGGACACGTTGCTTTGGTAGGCTCTGATTTCTTGCCACACAGGCCATGTAAACTAGTAGGTATTGGAGATCTCCTTCCTCTTTCTATTACCTCCTACCCCTGACTCCTCAAACCAGTGTTCTCTATTCCCCCATCCTCCACTTTACATAGACCAGCAGCTTTCCCCCTGTCACTGTAGGCATCAGAATTTCATCCTGTTTCCCAGCTGCACCTCTTCCCACTGTGCACCAAGATTGAGAAGCCTTTTGTGAGGCAGTCAGGCCCCAAACTACTATTTTTATTTCTTGGAGTGAATTCAGTGCTGAGAAAAGGTCCTGGAATGACCACTCTGGAGACCAAGGCCCATCTGGAAAAATGAATAGTGTGAAATCTTATCTTACAATGGATCTTCCCCAAAAGACCAATTACGATGTCATCCTTTCCGAGACTTTCTGCCAATATTTGTGTAGGGTCACCAAAAAGTTAAATCTTAAATAAAAGCTTCACTGACTTAACGTTAAGGGGAGAAAACTGCTTTGTGGGGGGTGAAAGTGAAAAACAGACAACAGGGATATAGCATTGTTGGAAAGGTATAGAAATTATACCTCCTTCCCTTTCAGGAGAGGAATGAATGTTAGGTCATAGTGGGCTATCTAGGAATAGGCGAAGAAAGGTGATTTCTAAAGGCAGCTGCACCATGTATTAGCTGAGTATCTAGGAAATCACTTGGGTTTTATGCTCCATTGTAGCCATGGATGAAATAAGGTTGCTAAGCTACTTTCTGGGAATAGGGTAGAAAAGAACATTCATTCTATTCAAGTGTCTTTAAAAAAAATCATTCCATATTTAGCATTTGCTTATCCCTTTCTTTATTCATCTCCTTGAGTCTCACAATGCCAATGAGAGGTATCTGGCCAAAATCTCTTCCTTTGAAATGATTGCCTTAACACATGGATGGGCACAGAACCATAACTAAGGTGGGGCAACTAAAACTTTAGTCCATGGTGTTAATATACCATGGATTAAATACATCAAGAATACCTTACTCTCTGGTACATGTCTTCTACTATGAGGTGCTAGAATAGTCCCACCCATCCTCAAGATCCCACCTTCCTCCATAAGGGTCTTTTCTCTCTCTAACTCCAATGTTACCACCACACTCCCAAACTGAATTTCCCTGAGGTAGCAAAATCCCTAGCTATGTCTCCATATGGGGATCAGTGTTAGTCTGGTTCTAGTTTAATTTGATCAAATGATAGAGTAAAATTACTTCAAAATTTCCAAATAGTTGTCATGAAAAATTCAAGAAAGAACTGTTTTATTATTTAGTAACCAGAAGATAACAGGTTTTCTAGCTCTAAATGCAGGAGCTTCTTGGACATTGTTTCTGCATATGAAACAAGTGGCACGGGGAGCAGATAGTAGGGGATTTCTCCCTTGTTTTGATTTGATCTTACTCATTTAATTCATTGATTTATTTGATAAATATCTATTTGGTATATGCCAAATAGATTGTGCTAGGCACTGTGCAAAAATGGGAGTACATATAAGATAGAGCTCCTGCCTTCAGGGAGCTAGGGAAAGCTTTATGCAAATGGTGCATTTAAATGCAAACCTCAAAAGATGGGTGAGATTTCTATAAATGAGGAAGAGGGCATTCCAGGGTGAGGGAACAGAATGAGCAAAAGTATAGAAAGAGTAAAGTACAAGGCCTATTTGACTGGACTTGGAGTTTGCCAGAGAAGAAGGTGTATGTGGGGTGTAGCGGGGGGGGGGGGGGGAGGCGGAGCATTCAATCTAAGTCAAAAAAATATTATTTTAAGAACCTGTTAAGCTGGATGGTGTAGCACACACCTGAAATTTCTTCTACAGGAAGGCTGAAGCTGGTGGATCTCTTGAGTTCAGGAGTTCTGAGTGAAAGAACTTAAAGGGCCAACCAATTAGGTGTCCACACTAACCCTGTCACTGGTATGAAGAGCCATGGAAGCAGGAGGACACCAGGCTGCCTAAGAATGGGTAAACCAGCATAGGTTAGAAGAACAGACCAGATCAAGGCTTCCACTCTCATCAGTAGAAGGATCAGACCCAAGAGTGACAACTGCACTGGCAGCATGGGTAAGTTGAGGAAACCAAGTCTTTAAAATAAAACAAAACACCTATGGTGCTTAAACCTTTGTATTGGACACTGGGAGACACAAAGATGTGATTGCTGAAGTTAAGGAACTTACATTATATTAGGGAGGCAATGTCATGTAGTGGAATAAATTCTGGATTTAGAGTTCAAAGACCTGGGTTTGAATCTCTGCTCTGCTATTTACCAATTTTTACCTTAGACACGTCCCTTAATCTCCTTTGACCTCAGTTTCCTCATTGGCAAAATTAAGGAGCCTGGATAAGGCCCTTTCTAGCTCTAAATCCTATGACTCTATCACATAAAAACAGATTAGTGTATTACAACCCAGAATGTGATAAGGGCACAGGACAGACCAATAAAATGTGCCTTGGGGAAATCTGAAGAGGAAGAGAACCCTTTGGTATATGGAAGGCTCAGATGAGTTAACTCCTTCCAGGAACACAGGTTGGTCTTTGCACAGCAACATAGAGCCCTAGAGAATTACCCAGAATATTAAGAGGATAAATGATTTGCTCACAATCACACAGCTAGTATGTGTCAAGAAGCAGGACAGGGTCCTCGAAGTCCCACTACTCATTACCCTGTATACCTCTCAGTATCCAGATGTGGAGTCATAATAGCCTGAACTAGGGTGATGGCAATGAATGGAAAAGAAGGAATAGATGAATGGGAGTGATATTTCAAAAGTAAGACTAACAGGACTCAGTGATAATTCAATTTGACAAGCATTTATAACATACCTATTATGTGCAAGGCCCTATGCCAGAGACTGGAAATTCAAAGAAAAAAATTAAATCACCATGGCCTTTCAGAAGCTCACAATTTCCTGGGAGGGATACAACATGCACACAGATAAATAGATACAAGGTAATTTGAGGAGGTGAAGAGTACTAATTCTAAGGAGGAATCAAGGAAGGCTTAGTGTTATGTGGTGGCACCCAAGGAGAGACTTAAAAGAAGCCAGAGATTCCAAGAGGTAGAAGTGCATGCCACAGGGAATTGTGGTACAAAAGCATGGAAAGTTGTGTTTAGGGAGCAGTTAGCAGGCTAATTCAGCCAGAGTATACACTTTGAATAGAACTAAAATGAAGTGCTTGAACTTCTCTGGCTTTATATACCAGGTTGAGAAATTGGCATTTTATTCCAAGGAAAATAGGGAATTATTGAAGATTTTGGAGTAGGGGAGTGACATGGTTAGATGTGTATTTTAGAAATATTTATTTATGTGTGGAGCTATATGGGCGCAGCTAGGTGGTACAGTGAGTAGAGTGCCAGACCTAGAGTCAG
>WOXC01002494.1:0-83306 GCA_011680675.1 Gymnobelideus leadbeateri | reverse complement strand
TATGAGGTGAGAGAGGAAAGTGGCAAGAGGAGATGGGGAGAGACAGGGTAGGGTAAACTATCCCATGTAGGGGAAGTGGTTGCAAAGGAGGGGGAGAATAAGGAAGGCTAAAAAGGCAAAACCACATTCACATTGAATTTGGTTCAGGGAGAAATGACATACATACTAAATGGGATATCTCAACCTGCAGCAGGATAGGGGGAAGGGGGATGAGAGGAGGGATGATGGATGGGAAGGCATCCTTGGGGTGAGGGGAGGTTGGAAGTACCCACTATAGAAGAGTGACAGGATCATGTAGGGAATGGACCAGGTGGGGGGTGGGATGAGTGGGAGGGAATTATAAGCAGCCTTGTACAATATATCTACTATGATAATGTTTTGCATAGCTAGACATGTACAACATATACTGAATTACTTATATCCCAAGAAGGAATGGGTGACAAGGGAGGAAGGAAATCGATCTGAAATTCAAGGTCATAACATTAAATGTTTCAAATATATATATAAATACTATTATTAATACTCTTTTGCCTATAATTGGGAGATAAGATGTGCAGGCATTGGGACACAAAGATTCACCTTCCTCTAATGGAAAAGTCGATGGGGGTATGGGAGAGAGCAGATTGGAGGAAGCGATATCTTGTGGGACTGCTATTCTGGGAGGTTGGGTAGGGAATAATGGGGGGAAAATGATTGTAACTCAAAATCTGGTGGAAATGAATGATGTAAAACAGAAGTTAATAAAGTATTTGTTTAAAAAAAAAAAGGTGATAGGCAAATTATTTCAATTTCTATTTTGCCCTCTGGTTCTTAAATATCAGGGCAGTTTTCCTTGAGAATTTCTTAAAGTATGATTTCTAGGCTTTTATTTTTTCATAATGGTTTTGATGTAGTCCATTTTTTTTTAAATTATCTCTCCTGGATCCATTTTCCAGGTCAGTGGTTTATCCAATGAGGTATTTCACATTGACTTCATTTTTTTCATTTCTCTGGGTCTGTTTTATAGTATCCTGATTTATCTTAAAATCATTAGCTTCCATTTGCTGCAATTTAATTTTGAAGGAATTATTCTCTTCAATGAGTTTTTGAAATTCCTTTTCCATCTGGTAAATTCCAATAATTAAGGCATTCTTCTTTTCATTGGCTTTTTGGCCCTCTTTTGCCATTTGAGTTAGTCTATTTTTTTTCTCAGCAATATGTACTATTTATTGATAAACAAAGCTTAAAGTATGAACACAACTGTAACAACTCCATGGTGATTGGTCTTGGTGCAAAAGTAGACTCAGGGTCTACGCTTAGGTAAAGCCAGTGGGGATGTTTCAGACCGATTAATATATTTCTGCCACTGTTTGACAAAACTACTGCCTCTGTAAAGGGTGGGAGGGGAGGAAGGGGGAAAGTTAATTCTCTCAGAGGGAATCATTCTTGCATGTGCTTAAAAATTCTAAAACTACTCTGGGAGGAGGGACCTAAAAATGATCAACTGCAACAGGCTTAGCTTAGCATGGGGAGCTTATAAAACCTTTCCATGGTTCTTCAAAATGCTGCTGTGGATTAAAATGTAACAAATGGTTCTTCTAGTTTCATGCTTCAACTTTCTTCACACAGCACTGGAAAGCATGGAAAGGTTGGTAGGGTATTCTTTAAAGAAATATACATGGGTCTTCAGATAACAGATGATGGTATATATATATATATATATATATATATATATATATATATATATATATATATATATATATATATGTATGTATTTGTTTTTTAATAGAAAGTTCCTTCAGTACATGGTGGTGGGGTTGATATTTTCTTGCATTTTTGCACTGTCAGAATCAGTCCCAATGCTTTTAAAATCTCTTTCTGAGAATCCAAAACCTTTAAGGATGCTAATTACACTGTCACCTCCAGTGGCCTGTCTCAGGGCCTGCTCCATTTGCTCTCTGCCCTTGGATTCAAATTCCAAGACTTCCTGCAGCTTCCTCTTGGCCTTCTTCTCTTTCTTCAGGCGCCTCTGAAATGTGGCCCAGCTTTGCAGTTCAACAGCAAGCTGCCTTTCCAAGGTCTCCCGCATCTCCCTCTCTCTGTAGAGCTCCATTCTCAGCTCCTTCTTTTCTTCTTGCATTTGCCTTTCCTGGACCCGGGCA
Organism: Gymnobelideus leadbeateri; assembly: GCA_011680675.1. Lineage (NCBI taxonomy): Eukaryota > Metazoa > Chordata > Mammalia > Diprotodontia > Petauridae > Gymnobelideus > Gymnobelideus leadbeateri. The sequence goes on along the minus strand of WOXC01002494.1, from coordinate 81,165 downwards.
CTGTCTAGAGCCACTTTCAGCAGAAACTGAATATTGGTCAAAAGCGTTTCCATGGAGGAAAGGCTATCAGCAAAAATAAACGGGGTTGCGAATCTAGGAGCCACGATCTGGACAGCCAGTTGACGTTTATCTAGGTTTGGCTTCATTACCGGAATGGCAATTTGCATCTCTCCTGTTTGTCTCGCTTCCCACACTTGACTGTAAGCATCTTGAGGGCAGGTGCCCTGTCTTAATGCTTCTCTTTGTTCCCCACAGTACCTTATGCTGAATAAAAAGATCTTGACTGAGGGACAGAACATTTTCTTTCTGGAGTTTTTTTGGATTCTATTCATTACCTTGATCAGCAAGCACTTTCTCTCCATCATCGGGCACCAAAGCAATCGCCTTGGTCATGTCCTCCAGCTGGGAAGGTGGGCAGCTGGAAGCATCCAGGCCCTTGGGCCCAGAGCTCTGATCCGGAGAAGAAGCAGGGGGGCCGTCGTTTTCTCTGATAACAGAAGTCCCTGCTCTGGAGAGTGGACTCTGCTCTGAGCTGCAGCAGCCATGTTGGAAATAGTATTGAAGTGGTTCATCTTATGCATCACCATGGCAACTCATGCAGGAGGCAGGCTAACTGGAAGCAGGGGGTGGGGCAACATCATAAATGTCAGGTCAAGCCCCGTGTTGGAATTTAGTTCCTAGTTTTCGGATTCGACTCTCTCCGGACTTTCCTCACCATGGACACCGTTGGTTGCCGTCAGCTTCGTCTTTGGTATTATTTTAGGGGTCTCTGCACTTGCAGCCGTTGCTTGAGGGTGTCCTCCGAGAGTGATTGGGCCAGTCCTTTCTACTGGGTGAAGACCATGTGCAGCCGCACGATCTGGGGCACGAAGGAGAGATCCGAGGAGCAGTGGCCAGTGGGTGCAGGAGCCCTGGCCTGTCCAGCAGGAGAACAGCTGAGTCACTAGTCTATTTTTTAAGATGTTATTTTCTTCAGTCAGGTTGTTGAGTCTTTTTTCATGATTTTCTTGCATCATTCTCATTATTTTCCCCAGTTTTTCCTCCACTTCTCTTACTTGATTTTCAAAATCTTTCTTGAGCCCCTCCATGGCCTAAAAGCAGTTCATATTTGTCTTGGAAGCTTTTGATTCAGGAGTTCTGACTTCATTGTCTTCCATTCCAAGCTTTTATCCATTTTGTCCCCAAAAAAAGAATCTATGGTAGGATTTAGTTTCCTCTGCTTGCTGATGTTGCCTGTCAATTACTTGACTTTTGAGCTCTTTGCCACAGTAGAACTTTGCTTTCAGAGAGGAGAGCTTTTTCCCAGATCAGTAGCATTTTCACAGATGTTGTCAGATGTCTTAGGAGGGCACCCTCTCTACAGACATCACATGGGTAAACTGGCATTTCAAACCCCAGGACCACTGCCCAAGAAAGCAACCCAGATCCAAACATGTCAAAGCAAAAGCAATTTTCCTTTGAATGGTTGCTTGTTACCCCTACCATCTGTAGGTCATGAGCTTCTGAGGCAGCCACAGGGCAGCAGCTGCAGCTGCTGTGCCTCTACCCCCTCTCACCATGGGAGCATGGGCTGGACCATGCCCTTCCTTTCCAATAGAGTTCCTGACTGTCCTTGTAGTTTCTTTTTGGCATTTATAGGTTGAAAAGTCTATAAACCACCACAGCTGCTGGTGAATCACTCTCCTGAATTCTACTCTGGCCACCACTGCCTCCCTGGGGCCAAAACCACATGGCTTACACATGCTGTGATGAACTCTTTCTGTTGGCCTTCCAGGCTACCTTCAGTGAGAGATTTGTTTCTCTCTTTCACTTTGTGGGTTCTGTAGCTCTTAATTATTTTTAGTCATATTTTATAGGTATTTGAGGTGGGTGTAGGGGGAGGTCCCAGAATTTCCTGCTTCTTCTCTGCCATTTTGCCTCCTCCCCTGAAAAATATTTTTTTAAACAAATGCTTTATTAACTTCTGTTTTACATCATTCATTTCTGCCAGATTTTGAGTTACAATCATTTCTCCCCCGTTATTCCCCTACCCAACCTCCCAGAATAGCAGTTCCACAAGATATCGCTTCCTCCAATCTGCTCTCTCCCATACCTTCTCCCATAGCCCCTTCAACTTTTCCATTAGAGGAAGGTCAATCTTTGTGTCCCAATGCCTGCACATCTTATCTCCCAATTACAAGCAAAAGAGTATTAATAATAGTATTTATATATATTTGAAACATTTAATGTTAAGACCTCGAATTTCAGATCCATTTCCTTCCTCCCTTGTCATGCATTCCCTCTGGGGAGATAAGTGATTCAGTATATGTTGTACATGTCTAGCTATGCAAAACATTATCATAGTAGATATATTGTACAAGGCTGCTTATAATTCCCTCCCACTCATCCCACCCCCCACCTGGTACATTCCCTACATGAACCTGTCCCTCTTCTATAGTGGGTACTTCCAACCTCCCCTCCCCACAAGGATGCCCTCCCATCCATCATTCCTCCTCTGATCCCCCTTCCCCCTATTCTGCTGCAGGTTGAGATATCCCATTTAGTATGTATGTCATTCTCTCCCTGAACCAAATTCAATGAGAGTGTGGTTTTGCCTTTTTTGCCTTCCTATTCTACCCCTCCCTTGCAGCCACTTCCCCTTGTTTCTTCTATATGAGATAGTTTACCCTACCCTGTCTCTCCCCATCTCCTCTTGCCACTTTCCTCTCTCACCTCATAATTTCATCCCTTGAGTATTCTCCCTTCCCAACGAATTCAGCCTATGTCCTCTATCCATATATAACTGTAACCATATAAACACACATTCACATATGTATTCATATGACCACACACCCTTCTTCCATTATTTTCATAGTGAGAAAGATATCATCAGTCACAGTAATTGCTTTTCCATATAGGAATGTAAATAGTTCAACTTTGATAAGTTCCTTTTGATTTCTTTCCCCTGATTACCTTCTCAGGCATCTCTTCCTTCTTGTGTCTGAATGTCAAATTTTCTATTCAATTCTGTTTTTTTTCCTCAAGAATGCTTGAAAGTCCCCTATTCCACTGAATGACCATATTTTCCCCTGAAACAAAATACTCAGTTTTGCTGGGTAGGTGACCCTTGGGTTCATTCCCAGTTCTTTTGCCCTCTGGAATATCATATTCCATGCCCTTCGATCCCTCAGTGTAGAAGCTGCTATGTCCTGTGCTATTCTGATAGTGTTTCCACAATATTGAGATTGTTTCTTCCTGGCTGCTTGGAGTATTTTCTCCTTGATCTGGGGATTCTGGAACCTGGCTATAATATTCCTGGGAGTTTTCTTTTTGGGATCTTTTTCAGGAGGTGATCGGTGGATTCTTTCAACCTCTATTTTGCCCTCTGGATCTAAAACATCAGGGCAATTTTCCTTGAGAATTTCTTGAAGGGTGATTTCTAGGTTCTTTCTTTGATCATGGCTTTCGGGTAGTCCAATAATTTTTAAATTGTCTCTCCTGGATCTATTTTCCAGGTCAGTGGTTTTTCCCATGAGATATTTAACATTGCCTTCTAATCTTTCATTTGTTTGGATCTGTTTAACTGCATCTTGATTTCTCATAAAGTCTTTAGCTTCCATTTGCTCCAGTCTAACTCTGAAGGAATGAATCTCCTCAGTGAACTTTTGAGATTCTTTTTCCATCTGGCAATTTCGACTTTTTAAGGCATTCTTCTCCTCATTGCCCTTTTGGGCCTCCTTTGCCATTTGAGTTAGTCTATTTTTTAAGGTGTTGTTTTCCTCAGTCAGGCTGTTGACCCTCATTTCATACTTTTCCTGCATCCTTCTCATTTCTCTTTCCAATTTTTCCTTCACTTCTCTTATTTGATTTTTATAGTCCTTCTTAAGGTTCTCTATGGCCTGCAACCCACTCATGTTTTCCCCTGGGGCTTTTGGAGCAGGACTTCTGACCTCACAGTCCTTTTCCTGCTCTATGTCCCCAAAATAGGAGTCTAGGGTTGCATTTTTCTGTTTCCTTTGCCTTGGCATGTTGCCACTTAATTACTTGACTTTTGGGCTTGTTGCCACACTATGGCTTTAAGGCCAGATAGAGGAATTTTCGTCCCGAACCTGTGGGGGGCAACTTCCATTTCTGGAAACCTGTAAACCCACCCACAACTTCCACCCTAGATCACAATCCAGATCCAAGGAGGTTAAAGCAAGAGCGATTACCCCCCAAGACTGATCGCTGGATCTTCCTACAGTTCACAGGCCAGGAGCTGGAGCTGCCTCTGAAAACTACAAAATGGCATGTCTCCTTAGCGGCTTCTAGACCCCAGGGGAGGAAGCTGACGCATTCCCCAAATACTGGTACCAAAGTCCATAGGACACTAACCTCTTACTTTGTCCTAGGCATATCTATGTTGATAATTCAGGAGTCGCCACAGCTGCTGGTGTTCTGGGGTCTCTCCAGCTGGCTGCTGGCCCTGCTGCCCTGGGGCTAAAACCTCGGCTCATGGGGACCTGGGCTCCACTCGGCTCAGCTCCCCATGCTGTGTGATGCCAGCTCCCAGAGTGCTGCTCTGGTCCTTCCTGCAGGGCTGCTGGGCTGTCCTCAGTGGGAGGTTAGCTTCTCTGTGTCGTTCTGTGGGTGCTGGGGCTCCAGAAGTTGTTCAGAGTCCCCTTTTACATAGTTTGGGGGGAATCTGGGGGCAGAGTGGCTTGGATTAGCTGTTTCTACTCAGCCATCTTGTCAAAAATGTTTTATAATGCAGCTTATCTATCAATTCACTCTGCTCTCTGGAATGCTTCCTCCATATGTTATAAACTTGTTTTCATCCTAAATCTTTACCTTTCATACTCCTTCCATCTTCTGTCAATCAATGACATTTGTAACCCTCTTAATGTCATGGCTTCATGGATACCTTGGACACCTTTCCACCACTGGCTGTGATTTTACTCATTCCCTGATTCCCTGATCAATGAGTTAGAAGTTAGAATACTCTATGTTTTCCCATACAGACTCTTCTTCTTCCACCAACATTTAGTAATTTCAAACTCCTTTCAGGTTCATTCAAGTCATATCTACCACCTAATCAAAATCATGGTACCTATTGTCTACTGCCCCCCAGGTCACTCCTTTTCTTATGTCATTGAGATTACTACTTAATTCACAATCTTTTTTCTCTTGCCCAACTTCTGCCTTCCCCCTAATGTCTCAGCACAGATCCTTGCCTCATGGTTCATTTTGCACTTTGACCTTGTTACAAAGGACTCTTTTCAGAATTGGTCTAGTACAAACTGTTCCCCCCCAGTGAAAAGGTGGCAATCCAAAGTAAATTAAAATGGATGGTTGATCTTGAGCTAGAAGGGTCCTCTGAATCCAGTTTTGCCAAGCCCCATTTTTGCAATTAACAAAGCTAAGGAAAAAGATAGTTAAGTGATTTGACCAAGGTAACACTCACATTAAATGTCAGAGGCAGAATTTGAAGACAAGTCCCAGGACTCAGGGTCTAGAATGTTTTCCATTATCCAGAGATGCATTTTTTGCTGTAGCAAAGTTAGTATGTCCTTTGGAGAATATTTTAATCATCATCATCATCATCATCATCATCACCATCATCATCGTCATTGTTGTTACGTTGTAGTAGTAGTAGTAGTAGCAGCAGCAGTAGCAGTAGCAGTAGCAGTAGTGGTGGTAATGATAGTGGTAGTAATAATGGTACTAGTGGTAGCAGCAGCAGCAGTGGTAGTGGTGGTAATAGTAGCAACAGCAACAAATTAAGAATTTCTCAGTCAAAGTGATTAGTAGCACAAATGTTATATGTACCTCTATGCAGTGAATCAGTTAACAATCATTTGTTAAGGGTTTACTGTGTACAAGAACTATACTAAACTCAGGGGAGAAAAATATAAGCTGAGAGTTCTAATTCTCAAGAATTTGTCACAGTGGTGGCAAAATAAAAAAAAAAAGGAGCTGAAGAAAGACAATGCAGTGGGAAATCGCAAAGGCAGCCCCATTCTGTGACGTGGTAGAGAAAGTATTGGGGAAATAAGTCAGCAATATAATCCACAGAAGAACGGAGACATGGTTGGCCTTAGCCTCCTGTTGAAAATGAAGGTTCTAGGAGGAAGAAACCAATATGACAGAGAATTCCTTAGGTCTGAGGGTGATTCCAAGATGTGAAAAATTCCAGGAAGGAGTGAATTTCTGTGGTGAAAAAGTTTCTTTGATGTGGCAATGCAGATAAATAAGAAGGGCGATCTCCAAAGAGATGGAATTATGCTAACACAGTATGGTAAAGGTGAAGGAAATCTAGCTCGAAATGCTGGCCCATTGGATTTCAGTGACAACAATAATACTATTGATTACCCAGCCAGCAGGATGGACTTTTCCTAAAAGTCATACAAACAAAAGATACAGAGATCTATATATGCATATATATACACACATGTTTATATAGACATGCTCATGTCTTAGTATAAACAAATGAGAATTATTTGGGTTAGAGATAACAATGGTGTTGATCACCGTTGCTTCCTCTCCCTAAACCTCAGTTTTCCCATTTGTAAAATCAGGATAATATCTGTGAAAATACCTATTTTACCAAGTTTTAAAAAATAATTTAAAAATACATAAAATAACAAAATATAATATATTATTATTTTAGAAAAAAATATTTCCATACCTGGCTGCCCAAATTTTCTCTTTAATTTTTGTCTCATATTTTATTATTTTTTTATCTCACATGTTTATGAAAAAGAAAAACCTGGGAGGAAGCAAGGCTTTTTTGTTTTGTTTTGTTTTCTGTTTTTGTCTTCTGATGTGAATCATAAGAACAACAACAATGACCTACACTGATCTATCCCTTAAGTACTTTCTAGACTTTATCTCATGTGATCCTCCTTGTGACAATCATCAAAGGTAAAATCAAGTATAATCCCTATTTTACAGCTGCAGAACCTGGGGCTAAGCCTTGTTAAATGAGTTTCCCTGAATGGCATAGCCCTTGAATATCTCAGCAATGACTGAGGACTTGGTCTCAGGGACTCCAAGTCCCAGGCTCTGGGCACTGGCACAGATAACATAATAGAAATATTGTGGAGAAACTAAAGCAAATATAAATATCTGGCAAATCAAAAAAAAAAACAATTTTATTTCAGCAGATTTTGGAAGCTTTTTAATGAATCTCCACCTGGCATTGTACATGGATATGAAATTTCTGAAAGCAAAATGACAGAATTGTAAATAAAGATATTTGAAATATTTGGATATTTTTGCTGTCAGCTTGGTAGTGTCAGAAGACTCTGTGAAAAGGTGTTAAATAAGTTGATAAATAATGTTGGAAAGTCCCCTATGAGATGCCTGATGGTGCCAGAGAAACAAGTGAATACACACACAGTGTGTGGGTTGCACTCACTTCCATGGAGAAATAACCAAGAGCTTTGGCCTGATTACCAAGGGATTACCAGGTCCCCTTGGTTCTGACATTTGCAACAGACAAATTAGATATCTGAGATCATTTTACAGAATTCCCTGTTCTTCCCAGAGATTGAGGAGCTGCAAACCACTCCGTCAGACTGTAGTATGCTGGATCTGGAATTAGACGCCATGGATTCAAATACCCATTTGGTTGTTTGTTACCATGTGACCTTGGATGAATCATATCTTTTTTTCCAGACCTTATTTCCTCCTAATGTGAAATGGTACTGACACCATATCTGTATCCCATACCTTTCAGGAGTCCTGGCAAGAAACCACAAAATGAGATCAATATCCATAGGAAGTAATCAGGAGGTGGGAATTGGGCCTCAACCATTATCTACATCACAGACCTGAGATTCTAGGTTATCTCTGTAGGTAACATTATCAATAGCAGCTACAAGGAGAGTCAAAACCTACACTATGCACCACAGCTTGTGGTACCTGCCCACAGAACTAAGACTTTAAGCATGTGGCAAAATCCATTGCCTCTAAGGTGCCTTTTCAGGTGCGTTTTATAGTGAATTCTAGAGTGGGGAAGAAAATGCCCTCACTCAAAATATGAAAACTATACTAGTGACCTGCTTATCAATACCATTAATTAAATAGACTTAAGAGAACACTTTATAACATCATTATAAAAACAAACAACTTTGAAAATGTCTATAAATCAAGGAAGAATGAAATGAACTGAACCAGGAAAACATTTTGTATAACATCAACACTATAAAAACAATTTTAAAAGCTATAACAACCATGAACAACACTATGATAATTGAAATTTTATATTGTTTGTTATACTTATAATTACAATTTGAGAGAGAGAGAGAGAGAGAGAGAGAGAGAGAGAGAGAGAGAGGGAGGGAGGGAGGGAGGGGAGAGAGATTCACTCAGGCTAAGTGTTCCAAATGTCCATAAAGAATAAGACCAAAGGGAGATAGTTTCTGGGTTTTTGTTTGTTTGTTTGTTTGTTTTTTAGTTTTATTTTTTGTCTTTTGTAACGTTCCTATTTGAACCTTGTTTCAGACAGCTAATGCATGCAGCTTCTGATTGGGTAAAATTCCAGTTCGCTGCAGTGGCTTCTGGACCATTTCTCTGCTACCACCTCAGAGAGCAAAATCAACCCTACTCCCAATTTCTAGTCCCAATAAAGCCACACCACCTACCTGAGTCTGGTGTCAGTAAGGGACCAGAACTTTTACACCACGTTTGGACCTGAATAGGAATGCCCTATGTCACATGTGACACCAATTACTATTTCCCCACCAAGTCCTTCCTAAGGCACACTACGCACCCATCAGATCCCCAAATATTAGTGTGTCTTCTCCTGCATTTACTTCCTTTCTCTACATTGTACCAGCTGGCTCAGTTCCTATTTCTTATAAATCCTCAGACCCAGAAATTCACTTGACCCTGAGTTCAGTGTCAAATAAAGTGAATATAATGAGTATAATAATATGATATAATGATTTTGTAATAACAAGGATGAAGCATGCTAGCCACTTCCTGAGAGGGAGCCTTATGTACATATATACACATGTGAGATGTGAGACATGTGAGAGTATTCCAAGGTTATTTAAGCAAGAAAATATAAAGACAAATTGAAGAAAAATGGAAAATACACAAAAATAAATATAACATGCTGCTTTTAACCCTAACAATCATGTAATTATTATAGTGTAATGGCATAATATTGTTTTCACTAATGACATTCAAGAATGAACCATATCTTTACCATTTCACAATTAAATGAAAGATATAGACGATGCAATAATCCATTAAACATATTATTTGATGATTATACAAGAGTTATCTGACAGAAAAAAGTATCATCTTGAAGATATTTCTCCAAAATGAAGACTTAAAAACAGAAATAATTCTGTTAAATCATTTCACAAACATAACTAGGATCACAAATATTAAATAATGCCTCTAACTGAATGGTATTTACTACTTCTATGGGAGGAGTGGTACTATTCTCTTAGGGAGATGCAGTCCTCCAACTATCCTTGTTTTTATATGACATTATGCTAATGGAAACAAGGCCCAGGAATTTGAAAAACTTCCTCTAAGAATATTCAATATTCAAAAGAGTTTGGCTTCCCTATCCACAGAAAAAGACCGAATACATAACTTCTATTGATCATTCAGATCATTTCATTCAGATGAAATATGTATATATATATATATATATATATATATATATATATATATATATATACATACTTGAATATACTTGCATACACACATATGTACACACAGACACACACATTTGAGATAGAGCATCATTATTCATGAATTCTATATTTGTAAATTTGCCTAATAATTAAACTTTATTTATAATCACAAAATCAATCCTTATGGTACTTATGCAGCTGTTCATTGAGATACGAAAAGTTTGGTGTTGCACAGGACAAACATTCTCAGTTGAGACAGAACAATTCAACACTGCCTTATTGCCTTGCTGTTTCACATTTCAAAAGAGGCACTGTAAACATGTGACCTTTTTGCAGTCTTTTTAGTGCTACATTTTTCAAATTTTTGTCACTTTTGTTGGTGATTTTGCCATTTTAAATGGCCCCCAGGCATAGTAGTGTAGCACTTCCTAGTGTTTATGAGTGCAGGAAGGCTGTGATGTGCCTTACAGAGAAAATACATGTGTTCAATATACTAAATAAACTTTGTTCAGGAATGAGTTATGCTCCTGGCTGTGAGTTCAATGTTAGTGAATCAACAATATAGTATATTCAGATAAAGGAAGGTGAAATTGGCAAACCTGTTTGTGAGGTCTCTCTGGAAAGTGTTAAAGTAAATAAGCAAATATTGATATTGTGACAAGAAACTTTCAGGGACCTAGCCCTGTATTTCCCTTAGGAGATATGATATAGGGATGCACATACACACGCACGATAAAGAGAGAGAGAGAGAGAGAGAGAGAGAGAGAGAGAGAGAGAGAGAGAGAAGAGATAGAGTACTCCTCCTTTACTCTATCTGGAATAAATATCACAGATGACAAATTTCGCAAGAAAATCAAGGCCCGTGTTTTCAATATTGTTTTCTCAGTATTCTTATGTCTCTTTGATGTGTAATATGTTTGCCTTAGGAAAAAAAGGAATAGTATATAGAAGGTAATGGAGGGTGTTATAATTGGTGGTAATAAAAGCCAAGGGAGAATTTTTACTACAAACATGAATAAAATATGGCAGCAAAGTTATATATGAGTTATGAGTTATGCAGAATATACTGGCCACATGGCAAAGATTGGGTATGGCAGTTAAACAATCAACCTCCTCTACTGCCTCTATGTACGTCAGGAGAAAAAATAGTGGCCTAAAAGTGGATAGACACATGTTTACAGTGCCTCTTTTGAAACGTGAAACAGGAAGGCAATAAGGCAGTGTTGATGTTAGGTTTTGTGCATTATAGACAAATGCCAAATGCCAAATCTATGAGAACACAGATTCATTTTTTTAGTTTTCTACTTTTCATCCGTACCATTTTTGCTTCATCCAAAAGTATATCCAGCACAATGATATGAAGGTCAAAGTATGGTGACTCCACTGTCTTTGGTAGGAAAGAAGATTACTTTTTTGTTAAAAAATAAGTCTATTTAGGTCATTTCCATCTTTTGTCCTATTTTGTCCTCCATTCAATTTTATCTTTAAAATTCCTTGTGATGACTTCCCCTGATCGAGTCTATATATAAACTTTGTGTAAACTTTTTCATAGACTCTCTCCATTGTCAGAGACAATATTACTCATAATTTCCCACTTTAGGTCTTTATAACAGCCGACAAATGAGTTTATATTCTAGCCCATGGAGGCGTTTGGTATATGTGATGTTTTAAAATTTGCACAGTATTTAGATCTATTTTCTCTGTTTTTTAGTATGACAACAACTTGTTTATGAAGGTATTTAGAGAAGTAATATTCTCATATGCCAGGTCACATAACTAGACAGAAAGCTATCATGTTGTGAATTCCAGAATATTAGCAGTTCTGAATCCAAAACCAATCATTCAGAATTCAAGAAGTCGATAAATAAAGTATTTTCTTTCAAAAACTTCTTTTTTATTGGATACTTGACAACACTCTACTAAAAATAATCAAAGTAGACAAAAGTGGAAGATAAGTGATTACCTAAAAACACTATTGTCATCATCGAATATTTTAACAACAATATGAAAAATCTTTAGCAAAATTATACCAAAATAGTTCTCACGAAAAAAAAAAACATCCTTTCTGTTCTCATTTTGACTATATTCTAAATTTGGTTGATTCTTTTTTTTTTTTTTAAAGCAATTAGGGTTAAGTAACTTGCTCAAGGTTACACGGCTAGTCATTACTTATGTGTGGGTGCTCATTTTCTGAGGCCAGATCTGATCTCGGGTCATCCCAACTCCGAGGCCAGCGCTCTTACTCACTGCGCCACCTAGCCGCCCCAATTTAGTTGATTCTTAATCATCTCTTCAGTGTCATCCCTGGGATTCGTCACTATTTCTCATCTCCCCCATCTAATCAGTTACCAAAGCCTGAATACTATATGTTTGTAAAAACTCTCTTGCACCCCCCATTCTCTTCAGTGGTACTTCCACTATTCTAGGGCAGGTCCTAATTATTGCAATAGACAGCTAGCTGGTCTCATGTCTTCCAACTCCATGTAAGCTTCCATTTAGTTGCCAAAATAACCCTCCTAAAGCACAGATTGAACTATGTCACTCCAGGATTTGATCAACTAAAAGGACGTGCTTTGTCTCCAGGATTAAATTTAGACTAGTCTGGTCTTTTATAACCTGGACCACTACTACATTTTCAGCCTTCTCAAACTTTATTCCCCTGCCCATACCCTAAAATCTAGTGAAGCTTTCCAAACACATAAAACTCGATGTGGCAACTCTATATATTTCACTGGCTATATTCCATGCTTGGAATGTCCTCCTTTACCATCTTTGTCCACTGGATTCCTTCAGTTGCCATCTAAAATGCCACCATCTCCAGAAAACTCTGCTGTTGCAGTCCTTTCAGTTGTGTCTGACATTTTGTGACCTTATTTGTGGTTTTCTTGGCCAAAATACTGGAGTAGATTGTCATTTCCTTTTCTAATTAATTTTACAGATGAGGAAACTTAGGGAAACAGGGTTAATTGATTTATCCAGAGTCACACAGCTAGTAAGTGTCTGATGCTGGATTTGAACTCAGGACTTCCTGACTCCAGGTCCAGAACTCTATCCACTGGGTCACCTAGCTGCCATTTAAAATCTGTTGAACCCAATGCAGCTGACTTCCTTATGATATCACCTCTAAATGATCATGCATACATCTTGATTGTACAGTTTAATTTGTTTTGTTTTTGCCCCTGAATTAAGAAGTAAAGTCCAGGAACACTGTTGGCCTTTGAATCCCCTGTGCATAACATGGTGCCTAACATGTACATGGTGCTTAACAAACGCTTATTGGTGAACTAAATTTAAACCATCTCACATTGTATTGTTATATTTTTTTTTCACACAATTTGCAGAGCATTTACATCTATTTCCTTATGTCTAGCATTTCAAGAACCTTGTTGTACAGGTAGTTGGAGCAATAATATTCCCATAGACTAGGTCATATAACTAGAGAGAAAGCTAACAGGATGTGAATTTTAAAATATTATTAGTTATCATATTATTTATATATTATCACATAATATATAAAATATATGATATAATATATCATATAAAATGAAACATGAGATTATATGATACAATATGATATTATACTGTACTACACTGTTACACTATACTACATCACATCCTATCACAATCTATCACATCCTAACCTATCCTATCCTATCCTGTCCTATTCTGCCTTGCTCTGTCCTGTCCTATCCTGTCCTATCCTATCCTATCACACTGCATCATATCATATCATATCATATCATATCATGTCATGTCCTATCATACCATATCATATTATATTGTACAACATAGCTAATTCTAGGACAGTTAAAATGGGAAGAAAAATGGTTGAGTACAATAACAGTAACACATTTTTGCAGCAGGACTTTCTGATAAAGGTCTCATTTCTAAGATATGTAAGGAATCAATTCAAATATATAGGACTAATCTCTTTTCCACACATCAGTTAAGGTGGTGGAATGGAAGATGTTGTTTAATTTGGTTTTCTCTCCTCACTCCCACTAACACACTCCTCAACCCCTGACGGCCACAAAACCCAGCTCAGCATGCATTTTCCAATATCCACCCTCAGAGGAGGAAGGATATTTGATTATATCCTTCTACAAGGATAAATACAAGAAATTCAGTGAGATTACTGAGAATGAAAGTGCAAGTGCATCATCAGTTGAAAGAAATGAGCCTTATGTCTGCCTTTGGAAAGAAAATAATGTTTGTTAGGAAGAAAAGGATCACAATGTGGCTCAATGAACGAAGATCATGTCCTTTTACTGAGATGAAAGAAAAAAAATGCTGCTATAGCAAAAAAAAATGATATTATCTTCCTTCAGACGAGAAAGAATGTTGGTATCATTATGTGGACAAAGGAAAGACCTTAAAAAGGTTGTTCAGATCCCAATACCTTGAAAATATAGGAAATGAAATTTGATCTGCACCACCATCGTCCTTCCAAAAATAAGAAATGGGGCCTCAACAAACAATAAAAAAATGGAAACAAAAACAACATAATTGAAAATAGGAGGCATTTGAGTTGTTTGGCTGTGCTTTGATGATAATAAAGGAAAAAAAAAGGCAAGAGAATGGGAAAATTATATCCTTGTGAGGAAGAGGGAAGAAGGGTGGAGAAAATTATTATCTCACATAATAGGGGTTTGTAACTATACATCTATGTTCTCATAGAAAGGTTGGGGAAATTTGTCTCATTTTCATTTCACTTTTATTTGAACTAGTCAAAAAAAATTAGAACACACACACAGAAGAATTTGGTAGAGAAGCACATGAAACTCAAGAGGAAAACAAGAGATATCAAGTACAGGAAAAAGAAAGAATTAATAGGAATGAGAGATTTACGGAAAGATTAGTCTTGAGCAAAAATAAATGCTAAGCTTAAAGGTGGTACAATAAAGAAAAAAAAATAAAAGGAAAAATAAAAAGAGGCTTTAATAAATAGGGAACATAGAGCAAAGATAGGTATTGCTATCAAAGAATAAGGCAAAGGAAAATAAAAATCAATATTGACTACTCAAAATATGAATGATTTAGACTAATCCATAAAAAAACAGAAGAAAAGACAATTACAAAAATAAAGAGTTGAACATAAAGATTGATATTCTGGAAGTTACTGTAGCATAATGTTTTTTTTTTATGCTTTATTAACTTCTTGTTTACATCATTCATTTCCACCAGATTATGAGTTACATTTTCCCCGCATTTTTTCCCTACCCACCACCCCAGAATAGCAGTCCCACTAGATATCCCCTCATCCAATCTGCTCTCTCCTATATCTTCTCCCATACCCCCTTCGACTTTGCCATTAGGGCAAGGTGAATCTCTGGGCCCCAATGCCTGGACATCTTAAGAAACATTTAATTTTAAAACTTCGATTTTCATATCCATTCCCTTCCTCCCTTGTCACACACTCCTTCTGAGAAGATAAGCAATTCAGTATGTGTTGTACATGTATAGCTATGCAAAACATTACCATAGTAGATATATTGTAAAAGACTGCTTATATTTCCCTCCCACCCGTCTCACCTCCCACCTGGTCCATTCCCTACTTTGATCCTGTCCCTCTTTGATAGTGGGTACTTCCAACCTCCCCTCACCCCAGAATGCCCTCCCCTCCATCATCCCCCTTCTCATCCTCCTTTCCCCTACTCAGGAGAGTGAGGGAGGGTAAGATATTCCATTTAGTATGTATGTGATTCTCTCCTTGAGCCAAATTCAGTGAGAATATGCTTTTGCATTTTGCCTTCCTGTTCTTCCCCTCACCTGAAACTACTTCCCCTTGCCTCTTCTACATGAGATAGTTTACCCTACCCTGTCTCTCTCCATCTCCTCTTGCCACTTTCCTCTCTCACCTCATGACTTCACACCTTAAGAATCATCCCTTCCTTGGGTCGGCTAGGTGGCACAGCAAGCAGAGTGCTGGGCCCGGAGCCAGAAGGACCCAAGCGTGGATCTGACCCCAGACACCCAACACACACACACAAAAAAAAACCCAGCCACATGACCCTGGGCAAGTCACCCAACCCTAATTTCCCTCCAAAAAAAAAAAGAATCATCCCTTCCCATCAAATTCAACCTGTGCCCTCTATCCATGTATACCTGTGAACATATGCCATGTACCCTTCAATTATTTTCATAATGAGAAAGGTTTCATCAAACACAGTTATGGATTTTCCATGTAGGAATGTAAATAGACCAACTTTGATAAGTTCCTTTTGATTTCTTTTCCTTGATTACCTTCTCAAGCATCTCTTGCTTCTTGTGTCTGAATGTCAAATTTTCTATTCAACTCTGGTTTTTTCCTCAAGAATGCTTGAAAGTCCTCTGTTCCACTGAATGACCATATTTTCCCCTGAAACAAGATACTCAGTTTTGCTGGGTAGGTGACCCTTGGCTTTAATCCCAGCTCTTTTGTCCTCTGGAATATCATATTCCATACTCTTTGATCCCTCAGTGTAGAAGCTGCCAGGTCCTGGGCTATTCTGATTGTGTTTCCACAATATTGAAATTGTTCCTTCCTGGCTGCTAGTAGTATTTTCTCCTTGATCTGGGAGTTCTGGAGCCTGACTATAATATTCCTGGGAGTTTTCTTTTTGGGATCTTTTTAAGGAGGCAATTGTTGGATTCTTTCAACCTCTATTTCCCCCACTTGGTCTAAGACATCAGGGCAATTTTCCTTGAGAATTTCTTTAAGGATGATTTCTAGGTTCTTTCTTTGATCATGGCTTTCAGGTAGTCCAATAATTTTTAAATTATCTCTCCTGGATCTATTTTCCAGGTCAGTGGTTTTTCCCATGAGATGTTTCACATTGCCTTCTATTCTTTCATTTGTTTGGATCTGTTTAATAGTATCTTGATTTCTCATAAAGTCACTAGCTTCCATTTGCTCCAGTCTAACTCTGAAGGAATGAATCTCCTCAGTGAGCTTTTGAGATTCTTTTTCTATCTGGGAAATTTGACTTTTTAAGGCATTCTTGTCCTCATTGCCTTTCTGATCCTCTTTTGCCATTTGAGTTAGTCTATTTTTTAAGGTGTTATTTTCCTCAGTCTGGCTGTTGACTGTCATTTCATACTTTTCTTGCATCTTTTTCATTTCTCTTCCCAAATTTTCCCCCACTTCTCTTATCTGCTTCAGTTCCCAGCATGCTGTGCTGCCTGCTCTCAGAGCACTGTGCTGCCTGCTCTCAGAGCACTGCGCTGGCCACTTCCTGCAGCGTTGCTGGGCTGTCCTCAGCAGGAGGTTAGCTTCTCTGTGCCATTCTGTGGGTGCTGTGGCTCCAGAAGTTGTTCGCAGTCCCCTTTCAAATTATTTGAAATTTTTGTGGGGCAGAGCACATTGGAAATGCTGTTTCTACTCCGCCATCTTGGCTCCGCCCCCTAGCATAATGTTTTAAAATACATATGCATCATGTGATATATCATGTAAATATTTGTAATTTTAAATGAGAAATAGTGAGGAATAGAGTAAATTCACATTAAATTTTAAGGTAAAAGACTTTAATATAACCTGATTAGAGCTAGACAAAACTAAACAAAACACACAATTAAAATGTGAAGTTAAGGAGCTGAGAAAAATTTAATGTCTTCACGATAATAATTTAACTAAATATAATGGGAAGTATGAGCCAGCCTAGGAAAATATAAAGGTAAACAGCCAAAAACAGTACCTAAATCACACACATATACATAGACACAGAAGTGCTATTCATTTTTCCATAAAAGCTATATGTAGATTACCTGGATATTGATATAATATGTAAAACAAATGATATTTGAGTAATATATTTAGATAAGCACATGTATATGCATATATGTATTGTATGTATCTGTATATAGGCATATAGCTATATAATACAGAATATAAAGACTTACAATATATATTATTACAAAGATAATATAATATGGAAACATGTATCATCACATATACATTAGTATATGTTATGCATATTATAACATGTATATGTTGAATATATGTGTATGTATGCATATAGATACATACACATAGACATAAACATAGACATAGACATAGACATAGACATAGCCATCTGGAATGAAGTTAAAAAAATTGAAAGGAAAATCAACATTCAAAAAACAATTAAGCATCAAAGTAGAAATTATGAAAATCAAGTGATGATTCAATTATATTGAGAACAGAAATTAATTATTAAATCTAGAAGTTCTTTTGAAACATTAGACAAACCATCAGTTAATATTGTTAAAAAGGAAAAACAATCAAAATATTGATATTGCATATCAAAAATGAGAATTCACAAAAATTGAAAAAAGATGTTATCAGAAAATATTTTACCAAAATATATACCTTTAAACCTGAAAAAGCTGAATTAAATATTTACAAACATGAAATAACTTGGTTAATAGTACAAGAAATGGATGTTTTACAATGTAATTTTGGGTAAAAATGAACAAATGCTAAAGAAACTCACAGATGGGGCGGATGGGAGAATATGGTGTATTTAAATACTGAATTGTAGAGCATTTCCACGGCAATCCATCACACACTTCCACAGCAATCAATCACACATAATTTACAAATTATGTAAAAGGGGACTCTGAACAACCTCTAGAGCTCCAGAATCCAAAACACAACACCAAGAAGCTAACCTCCACTGAGGACAGCCCAGCACCCTGCAGGGAGTGTCCAGAACAGTGCTCTGGGAGCCAAGTACAGGACCACATGAATCAGATGTTTTAGCCCCAGGGTGGCCAGCCTAGCAGATAGCTAAAGATACCCCAGAACACCAGCAGCTATGGCATTTCTAGAATTACCGACATATAGATGCCTAGGACAAAGTGAGAGGTTAGTGCCCTATGGACTTTGGTCCCAGTATTTGGGAACATTTCAGCTCTTTTCCCTGGGGGCAAGAAGCTGCTGAGGAGCCTTGGAACAGCCGCCATTTTGCAGCTTCAGTTGTAGCTTTAGCTCCTGGCCTGTGGATTGTAGAGTGATCGAGCAATCAGTATGGGGGCTAATCTCTCTTGCTTTAACCTTCTTGGATCTGGATTGTAGTCTGGGGAGGAGGTCTTGGGGTCTGTGACCCACTTGCCAGAGTGTATGGGGGATTCAGGGAGGGCACTCAACTAATACCTTTGGCAACTGAGAAAACTCCAACGTTTGGGATAGAAGCTCCCCTGTCTGGTGGCAGAGTCCTACTGTGGCAACAAGCCCAGAAGTCAAGTAATTAAGTAGGAACATGCCTAGGCAAAGGAAACAAAATAAACAGAAAAATTCAACATTACCCTCCTATTTTGGGGGTAAAGAGGATCAAAGCATGGAACAGGAGGACGACTGGAAGGTGAGAATTCCTGCACCAAAAGCTCCAAAAGAAAATACAGGTGGGTTATAGGCCATAGAGGACCTTAAGAAGGATTTTAAAAACTAAATGAGAGAAGTGGAAGAAAAATTGTGAAGAGAAATTAGAAAGATGCAAGAAAAATATGAAATGAGTGTCAACAGCCTGACTGAGGAACATAACGCCATAAAAAATAGACTAACTCAAAATGGCAAAAGAGGCTGAAAAAGACAATGAGTAGAAGAATGCCTTAAAAAGCCGACTTTGTCAGTTGCAAAAAGAATCTCAAAAGATCACTGAGGTGATTCATTCCTTCAGAATTAGACTGGAGCAAATTGAAGCTAGTGACTTAATGAGAAATGAAGATGCTGTTAAAGATATCGAAAGCAACTGAAAGAATAGAATGCAATGTGAAAGATCTCATGGGAAAAACTACTGACCAGGAAAATAGATCCAGGAGAGGTAATTTAAAAATTATTGGACTCACTGAAAGCCATGATCAAAGAAAGAACCTGGAAATCATTCTTCAAGAAATTATCAAGGGACATTGCCCTGATGTTTTAGACCCAGAGGGCAAAATCGAGGTTGAAAGAATCCACAAATCACCTCCTGAAAAATATCCCAAAAAGAAAACTCCTAGGGATATTAGAGCCAGATTCAAGAATTCCCAGTTAAAGGAGAAAATATTACAAGCAGCCAGCAAGAAACAATTTCAATATTGTGGAAACACAATCAGAATTGCCCAGGACCTGGCAGCTTCAATACCGAGGACCCAAAAGTCATGGAATATGATATTCCATAGGGCAAAGGACCTGGGATTAAAACCAAGAATCAACTCCCCAATAAAACTGAGTATATTGTTTCAGGGGAAAATATAGTCATTCAGTAGAATAGAGGACTTTCAAGCATTCTTGAGAAAAAAAACAGAGTTGCATAGAAAATTTGACATTCAGACACAAGAAATAAGAGATGCTTGAGAAGGTAAAAAGGGAAAAGAAATTGAAAGGAACTTATCAAAGTTGAACTATTTACATTCCTATATGGAAAAACAATAACTGTGACTGATGAAACCTTTCTCAGTATGAAAATAGTTGAAGAAGGGTATATGAACATATGAATATATATGTGAATGTGTATATATGTTTACAGGTATACATGGATAGAGGGAACAAGTCAAATTTGGTTGGAAGGTATGGTACTTAAGTGGAGAAGTCAAGAGGTGAGAGAGGAATGTGGGAAGAGGATATGGTGAGAGACAGGGTGGGGTAAACTATCTCATGTTGATGAGGCAAGGGGAAGTGATTGCAAGGGAGGGGAAGATCAGGAAGATAAAAAGGCAAAAATATATTCCCATTGAATTTGTCTCAGGGAGAGAATGACATACATACTAAATGGGATATCTCACCCTACAGGAGATTAGGGGGAAGGGGGATGAAAGGGTGGGATTATGGAAGGAGGGCATGCTGGGGGAAGGGAGGTTGGAAGCACCTACTTTTGAAAAGGGACAGGATCAAAGTAGGGAATGGTCCAAGTGGGGGTTGGGATAGGTGGGAGGGAAATATAGCCAGGCTTTTACACTACATCTACTATGGTAATGTTTTGCATAGCTACACATGTACAACATAAACTGAATTGCTTATATTCCCAGCAAAAGTGTGTGACAAGGGAGGAAATTAATGAATCTGGAATTCAACATTTTACAATTAAATATTTCAAATATATATATATATATACTATTATTAATATTATTTTGCATATAATTGAGAGATAAGATGTGCACATATTGGGGCTCAGAGATTCACCTTGCCCTAATGGAAAATTCAAAGGGTGTATAGGAGAAGATATGGGAGAGAGCAGATGAGATGAGGGGATATCCTGTGGGACTGCTATTCTGGGGTGCTCGGTAGGGATAAAATGAGGAAAAGTAATGTAAACCAAAATCTGGTGGAAATGAATGATGTAAACCAGAAATTAATAAAGCATTGGGAAAAAAAGTAATTAAAAATAAATAAATAAAAACTGGATCTTAGCAAACATTCAAAGAAAAGCATAATTTTAACAGTTTATAAATGGTAAAAGTAGCAAAACTGATGTAAGTTCCCTAACATAATAAATAGTATATATGCAATACCAAAAAAAAAAAAAATGGAATCATGAACAACAGTTATATATTTGTGTCCTTTTCAGTAAGGTAATTAAAATAATTAAACCAGGGCTAGAAATGTTAGCTATAGCAATGACAGTAAAAAGTATTTGAGTTGAAAGGTATGCATAAAAAAAAGCAAAATAAACATTTTTTTCAGATGCAATGACATTATACATAGAAAACTGTAGAGAATAAAACTAGTTGAAATCATAGTCTCATCAAAGGTTTTGTATGTAAAAGAAATTTACATATTTATAGTATTTACATAACTGTCAGAAAGAATACACATACACAGCAATCTTTGGCTTTAGATCTCAGAGACATTACAGATTTTGTACTTAACCACAGAGAAAGGAAGAAGTCTGGGCATTATATAGGAAAATGAAGAGAGTGCCGGACCTGTAGTCAGGAAGATTCATCTTGCTAAATTAAAATCTGACCTCAGACATTTACTAGATTTGTAACCCTGGGCAAATCACTTAACTCTGTTTGCCTCAGTTTCTACACCTGTAGAATGACATAGAGATGAAAATGGCAAACCACTCCAGTATCTTTGCCAGCACAACCTAAACCAGATTCAAGAAAAGTTGGACATGACAGAAAACAACTGATCTATAGATAGTTAAGGATTACATATGACTTCTCATTTCCACTTGAATTCAAAAATGGTCTAAATCATATCAAATAAAGGGGAAAATGTAGAGCCTTAACCCTACACATGATCTTTGTCATCACACCACATAGATGAATAAACATAGGAAGGGAGCATGGATTTCCACTTTTAAATAGGATAGAAATATCAGAGGAGGTAAAAAAAAATATGAAAGGCAGAGTGTCAGGTGATTAATTTTTTTTTTCTCCTCATTCACCTCATCTCCCAGTTAAATATATTTTCCTTTATTATTATGTCCCAAGAATAACTGGTTGGTGGGGGAAGATCGGGAGGAAAACACATGATGGTGAACATTGTTTAAAATAGATGATGGATCCCAAGAAGTTAAAGGAAACTGACTCTAGCAATGGAGATCTATCTATCTACAGAGAGATTTTTATAGATAGATATAGGTATGCATGTGCATCTATATGTGCATGTTCACATATACATGTATACATAAAATATATATGTATATATATATATATATATATATATATATATATATACACATACATACCCACATATATGGATTTTAGACTCAAACAGCAGAACACAAATACAGAATAAATGAACAAAACTGATCATAAATGTAAGTAGTGGAACTTAAATACACAGTAAGAAAGAAAAAGAAAACATGTCATGTGCATAGCAGAAAATAAGAGAGTATTTAAAATATGTAACAATAGCTTGCCCCCCTATTACTTCCATCCTCCCCTCCAAGGATCCCATTCCCAAAAATCTAAGCACCGTTCTATAGCCTCCTATAATATATTCCCTCACCTGACACTCTAAAGGTCCCTCCCATGCCCTCCCCTTCCACTATATCTATACACCATTCTCTACTCCTCTTTACCTATCCCCTCACCCTCTCTGCTAAAGATCCTTCCCTTGAACTCTCTCCCCTCTCTGTCCCCTTATCATTTTCTTTCTACTGAATTTAGAAGACTTTTCTACTCTTCTAAATGTATATGCATTGTTCCTTCTTAAACTCATTCCTGATGAAAGTAGGTTACCAGGACTACTGGCCCTCCTCACCTATCTAATTTCCCTGTATGACTTCCTCCTCTTACACCACATCTGTATAAAATAATTACTCTTTTTAGCTCTTCCTAAATGGCTTTACTTTTTAAATTTATATAATACTAAGTTTTACTGCAATCATTCTTATGAACTTCTCAATTATTAATAAGAATCTGAGACATATGTTATGCATTTTACATATATAAAAGGAAATGTTGGGTCCTTATTGAATCCTTTGCAATCAGTCTTTAGTGTATCTTCTATTTCTCTTGGCTCCTGTATGTTAAATATTTCATTAAGTTTCAGTGTTTTGTTTTTTTTTCTTTATTTCTTTGTTTTTAACAGCCTTGAAATGCTAACAGTTGATCAAACATCCTTTTTTTCATTTGGGATTAAGATTAATTTTGCTGGGTATGATATTTTTTGTCTGGAGCCCCAGGATTTAGTTCCAAAAATATAGTGTTCCAAGACCTGTGGTTCTTTACAATTCCTACTGTTATGTCTTATGTGATTCTAATTGTGGACCATCACATTTAAATTGATTCATTCTTGTTGTTTCTAATATTTTGAACTTGAGATGGAGGTTTCTGAATGTGACTATAATATTGCTAAGAGTTTTCCTCATAGAATCTCTTTTTTTTTAAGCAATTGGGGTTAAGTAACTTGCTCAAGGTTACACAGCTAGTCGTTATTTATGTGTGGGTGCTCTTTTTCTGAAACCGGTTTCGATCCCGGGTCATCCCAACTCCGAGGCCAGCACTCTTACTCACTGTGCCACCTAGCCGCCCCAATAGAATCTATTTTAATTGGTGATTGGTGGGTTTTTTTAAATTTTCTACTTCCCCCACCACCTTTCTTCTTCTTCTTCTTCTTCTTCTTCTTCTTCTTCTTCTTCTTCTTCTTCTTCTTCTTCTTCTTCTTCTTCTTCTTCTTCTTCTTCTTCTTCTTTTTGGAGAGCAATTGGAGTTAAGTGACTTGCCCAAGGTCACATGGCTAGTTTTTTGTTAAGTGTCTGAGGCTGGATTTGAATTGAGGTCTTCCTGACCCCAGGGCCAGTGATCTCTTCACTGCACCACCTAGCCACCCCACACCCTGACTTCTTCTAATGCTTCAAGACAATTTTATTTTTTTTCAAGTTCTTTATTAACTTATGGTTTACATCATTCATTTCCACGAGATTTTTAGTTACACTTTTTCCCCCTATTTTTCCCTACTCGCACCCCAGAATAGCAGTACCACAGTGTAATGGAAATGCAGATTTGAAGATCTTCCCGGCCCCTAGGCCCTTTGATTGGCTTAAGTGACTCTGAGAACCTTCTTTAATTTGAAAATATACTCTGCCCCCTAATAGGCTGAATGTGGCCACATGGAGCCTGTGGTAGGAGGCTTGGTTTTCAGGAATGACCACACCTTGATGCTGTGTGATTGGGCAGTGGGTTAAGAGGGTTGTTACTTTCCCTGAGCCAGGAGAAGGCTATATAAACCCTGATGGGAGGCTTTGCTTTGGGGCTCACTTTGAGAAGTGTTGTGTGATTTGACCAGATGAGACTCTGGGCAGCCATTGAGAGCCCCCCAGCTTTGAAAATCCAAACGTTGATGTTTCCCTCTCTGGTAACTGTGATTTTGGCACTGATAATGGTTGGACAGTTTGGAAGCCTTTCTATTTGAAGCTGATCTGTATACTTTGAAGTTCGGAGTGCTGACCTTTTCCCCCTGAACTAGGTAAATGACATATGTTTGATTGACTAAAGTAAGCTTGTTAACTGATTTTGAGTTGCTTTCCTTTACAAAAGCAGATCAAGGAACCTGTGTTGGCAGCCACTTTGGGGATGCTGGGGTGCTTGCTGCTACACACAGGATATCCACTCATGCCATCTGCTCTTTCCCATATCTTCTCCCATACCCCCTTCAACTTTTTCAGTAGGATAAGGTGAATCTCTGTGCCCCAATGTCTGTATATGTTTTTCCCCATTTATAAGTAAAGTACTATTACTAATAGTATTTCTATACTTTTAAATATTTAAAACTTTGAATTCCAGATGCATTCCCTTCCTCCCTTGTCACTCACCCTTACTGGGAAGATAAACATTTCAGTATATGTTGTACATGTGTACCTATGCAAAATATTACCATAGTAGATATATTGTAAAAGACTGACTATATTTCCCTTCCTCCTATCCCATCTCCGACTTGGTCTATTCCCTACTTTGATCCTGTCCCTTTCCAAAAGTGGGTGCTTCCATCTTAGCTTCCCCCTCTTCCCTCCTGCCATACCTTCCATCATCCCCCAATACTCTCCTGTAGTGTGAGATACGATATTTAGTATGTATGTCATTTTCCCCATGATCCAAATTCAATGAGAAAAATGTTTTGCCTTTTTGCTTTCCTGTTCTTCCTCTCCCTTGTAACCACTTTCCCTTGCCTCTTCTATATGAGATAGTTTACCCCATTCTGGCTCTCCCAATCTCCTCTTGTTATATTCTTCTCATACCTCTTAATTTTACCTTTAAAATATCATCCCTTCCTATTAAATTTGAACTGTGTCCTCTATGTATACCTGTAAATATATGAAACACACATTCACATATATATATATATATATATATATATTCACATGTCCATATACCCTTCTTCAACTATTATCATACTGAGAAAAGTTTTGTAAGTTAGTTATTTTTCCATGTAGGAATGTAAATAATTCAACTTTGATAAGTTCATTATGATTTCTTTTCCATCTTTACCTTCTTAAGCATATCTTCCTTCTTTTATCTGAATGTGAAATTTTATATTTAAGTTTTTTTTTTTCTTCAAGAATCCTTGAAAGTCCTCTATTTCACTGAGTGACCATATTTTACCCTGAAACATGATGCTCAGTTTTGCTGACTAGGTGATTCTTGGTTTTAATCCAAGCTCCTTTGCCATCTGGAATATTATATTCCAAACCTTTCAGTCCCTTAGTGTAGAAGCTGCCAGATTCTGTGCTATCTTGATTGCATTTCTACAATACTCAAATTGTTTCCTCCTGGCTGCCTGTAATAATTTCTCTGTGATCTAGGAATTCTGGAACCTGGCTATAATACCCCTAGGAGTTTTCTTTTTGGCAACTTTTTCAGGAGGTGATCGGTGGATTCTTTCATTCTCCATTCAGCCTTCTGGTTCTAAATCATCAGGGCAATTTTTCTTGAGAATTTCTTAAAGGATGATATTTAGGGTCATTTTTAGATCATATTTAGATCATGATTTTCAGGTAGTCCAATAATTATCAAATTAGCTTTCCTGGATCTATTTTCCATATCAGTGGCTTTTCCCATGAGCTATTTTACATTGCCTTATATCCTTTCATTTGTTCGCATATGTTTAAGAGAATCGTTATTTCTCATAAAGTCACTAACTTCCATTTCCTCCAGTCTAATTCTGAAAGAATGGTTTTCCTCAGTGTGTATTTGAGATTCTTTTTCCATTTGGCAAATTGGGCTATTTACAGCATTCTTCTCCTTATTGCCTGTTTCAGCCTCTTTTGCCATTTGAGTTAGTCTATTTTTTAAGGTTTTATTTTCCTCAGTCAGGTTGTTGACTCTCATTTCATAATTTTCTTGTATCTTTCTCATTTCTCTTCCCTATTTTTCCTCCACTTCTATTATATGCTTCTTATGGTCCGCTATAGCCTGTAACCAGCTCATGTTTTCATTTGGGATTTTTGGTGTAGGAAATCTGACCTCCTAGTCCTCCTGTTCCATGCTTCGATCCTGTATGACCCCAAAATAGGAGTCTAATGTTTTATTTTTCTGTTTATTTCGTTTCCTTTGCCTATGAATGTTGCTTCTCAATTACTTGACTTTTGGGCTTGTTGCCACAGTAGGACTCTGCCCCTGGATAGGGGAGCTTCCATACCAAACACTTGAGTTTTCTCTGCTGCTGGAGAGATTAATTGGTTCCCTCTTTGAATCCTCCACAAGCTCCAGCAAGTTGGTCACTTACCCCAAGACCTCCACCATAGATAGCAATCCAGGTTAAAGCAATAGTGCTTGTCCCCGAGACTGATTATGTGGTCCCCCCCCCCCCACAGTCTGCAGGCCAGGAGCTGAAGCTGCAAGATGGTGGGCTGCACCATGGCTCCTCAGTGGCTTCTAATCCCCAGGGGAAGAAGCTGACACATATCCAAATACTGGTCCCAAAGTCTGTATGCACTGACCTCTCACTTTGTCCTTGGCATCTATGTGTTGATAATTCTGGAAATGGCACAGCTGCTGGTGTTCTGGAGTCCCTCCAGCTGGCTGCTGCTCTGGCTGCCCTGGGGCTAAAACCTCTGATTCAAGTAAGCCTGGGCTTGGCCCCCAGAGCACTGTGCTGGCCACTCTCTGACAGGCTGACAGGCTGTTCTCAGCAGTAGTTTAACCTCTCTGTGTTATTTTGTGGGTCCTGTAGCTCCAGAGTTTGTTCAGAGTCACCTTTTAGGTAAATTCGGAAGTGGTGGGAGCAGAAGCTCCATGGAAATTCTGTCAGTATTCTGCCATCTTGACTCTGCCCCCGACAAATTTCTTTAATTTTTTTCTTGTATTATTGTATGGAGATTCTTTTTTTTTTTTGTCTTAGCTTTAAGTTAGTCCAATTATTTTTATGTTTTCTTCTTAATCTACTCTCCAAATCTGTTGTTTTTCTTATAAAGTGCTTCATTTTCTCTACTATTTTTCCATTATTCGTATTTTATTTAATGATTGCCTTATCCCTTATAATTTTACTGGTGTTGCCTTGTCCAATTCTAATTTTCAAGGTGACATTTTCTTCCTTAATATTCTAGATCTCTTTTGGTTGACTTTCTTTTCATAAATTTCTTGGTTTTCTTGGATTATTCTTTTTCCTTTTAATTTTTCCTCCATCTCTGCCATTTGATTTTTAGTGTCTTTATTGAAGACCTTCTATGAATTATTTTGGGAAGGTGAACATTTGGTATTACTCTTTGGGGTGGAAGGTTTTTTTGTTGTTGTGTGGTTTTTTTTTTCGTTTTCTTTTTTCTTTTTTATTTTTTGCTTCAGTATCTTTATTTGGAGATGAAACTCAGTCTTCTCTATACCCATACTAGCTTTCTATGTTTGGATTCTTTCTTTTTGGCCTTCGTGTTTTTATTTAGTTTAATTTTCTTTTAATCACTTCTATCCCTTGTTTATGGGGGATGATACCTCCTGTCCCAAATATTCAATTTGTCCCTCTATCCTGGAACCAAAGTCAAACCTCCAACCTCTTGTTAGTGCCCACAGCCAGGTGCTTTCTGATCCATTCCTTCTACACTCAACAGTCATGTGTTCTTTCTTTCTCACCCCAGCTTCTCTCAGCACAACTAGGTCGGGAGTTCCTTTCCATGAGAAGTTCCTCTGATCTGTCCAGGCACAGATGCCCAACTCCCCTTACTATCCTGGGGATAAAATGTCCTGTAACTAGAAGTGAGGGAGATTCTCAAACCATCTAACCTGAAGGATTGCATTTTGTTGTTAGAAGGACTGTAGCCTAGATGTGTTTACTCCTTATAGAGACCAAACTTCATCTTGTGATTTTTTTTTCTGCTCTTCTCAAATTATCCCAGGAAGATCCCTGTTGTGCCCTTATTCATGTATATGTTTACCAACACCTTGATGACCATAAGGTGCTATTTTATCTCTTTTTTGGGAGAAAAAATTTAGAGCTTGGGATTTTCCAGCCTACTCTGCAATCTTCCCATAATCCTCTCCCCAAGTGACATATTTTAAATTCCCAACCAAATGCCACCTTACACCTCACTGCCAAACTTATAACAGCACAATCCTCCTACCATCCACACACAAGGTATCACAAAATACTAGGGATTTTCATTTTATCTTTCTAATTTAATCAAGGAAGCTAGGTGATGCAGTGCATAGTGGTGGTCCAGTGCCAGGCCTGGAATTAGGGAGATTCATCTGTCTGAGCTCAAATTTTACCTCAGACATTTACTAGCAATGTGAACTTCAGCAACTCACTTAAACCTGTTTGCCTGAGTTTTTTCATTTTTAAAATATATTGGAGAAAGAAATGTCAAAGTACTCTAAATGGGATAACCCCAAACAGGTTCAGAAGACTCAAATACACCTGAAAATGACTAAACAAAATATAATCAAGTAATTGATGACATCTTTGGATCCACATATCTTACATACTCTGTGACTAGATGTTACCTTGAAAAGAAGAATGGTCATCTCTTCATGAGATTGCATTGGGAAGACTACACTGTGATTGACATTAAGAAATCATTTCAACTTTGTACCACAACTCAACTCAAAGATTTCCATTGATTAAATGCATATTATGCATTTTTAGATTAAATTTAATATGCTAGTTGAGATGTGAAGGGGAATATTTAAGAGTAGATATGCCTTCTCAAATTAATTTTAATATACATCCATTAGAAATGATTTGCATATTGTTAAATTTAATCTTTGTCATCTATAAAATTTCTAAAACCTTACTTCATAAATATAATTTGATATTTAGTCATGGAAAAATACTCCTTCTTAAGAATATCTTTCAAAATAAGTCTCCTTTCCCAAGAATATATTTCAACCTCTGAGAAATTTTTAAATGAGTTAGTTTGTTTTCTCTAATGTACAGTGTAGACAGTCATATGTGAATCCTGACTCTGCCATTTATAGTCTGACATTGGAAGAGTGGTCTCTTCATTTTAAACTAAAACCTGTTCTCATCTATAAAAATGACTAACTAAAGGAATAAATAAATAAAAAGATAAAAACTCATACAAACAAATAAATAAATCAGCCTTTTTACCACTAATCCACTCTGGTTAAGGAAATTACTTTCTAAAATGTTAAAAATCTATATACATGATTATATTTTCACTATTTCTTGTATTTCAACATCCATTTTCTTCTCTTAATTAAATGAAGTATACAAACCTTTGCAAAAATGCTATTTTTCTGTACCCAGATAAGAAATATACAAGAGTTTTCATCAGTGATTCTTTTCATATGCTTTGACAGCCAGATTATTCATAGGACAATAAATTTAGTACAATTCTGTGATGGTTATTTCCTTCTTTTAAATTTAAACAACTTACAGGAACTCATTCAAAGTTAGACCAAGAGGATTTTATGAGAATTGCATTATCTGATGCACGTCAATGAATAAAAGACGTATCAGGGGAAGTTAGGACTTGTCCAAAATGGGAGAGAAATGGATTTAAGAATAAAACCTTACTGGAGCATATGAGAATCAACTTTGCTATTCTCCATAAATGTAACATAAAACCATACTCTTGGAATTCAATTTAGGAAATGTTTGTTAAGGTTTACTGACTTTTATATCTCACATTTTCCATTATTTCTTTCTCACTTGCCCAGCAAATTACAGTTGAATTATATTCTATCTTTAACTGAACTATGACTATCACAAAATCCAGAATGGAAAGGGATCCCAGGGGATTCTGTAGTAAAACCAGTCTGCCTGAGAAATCAGTTTGCCAGTTGAACTGTAAAACTCTCCAGAAAAAAATTCCAAAGTCCTGTTAGTGTCAATAAGACTTTCAGCTTGGCTACAGTCGATACAGTTGTGATGATATGATCTTCTTTAAGGAAAATGACATTATTTGTCCAGATCAAGTATAACATGTATAGCTGCAGATTGCATTGAATTCTTGGAAGCCATATTAAAAAAACACATGAAAAATCCAGCCTCCAGACTCAGGATCATAGAGTTTTAAAGGAATAGATCAAGAACTGGAATTTTCAGACACAATCTAGTTTAATCTCCCCATTTTACACATGAGAAAACTGAACCATGGAAGTCTAGGAGAGTTATTGATATGCTTTTAGAAGAATGCTGATAGAATTTAGGATAGTGTAGAATTAAATTGGCCAAGGAGTCAATATGGGGAAAGGAGGAGAATGTCAATTCAAATATCAACAATAATTTGATGGCACCATTGTGGAAGCATGTTACTCACTTTCTAACACAGATAGAATCAAGGAGAATCACAAGATTATTATTTTTTGACATGGCTATTATGGGAATTTATTTTGTTATAGAAAAAAAACTGGAAGCATCTCACCTTCATTTTGTATACATTTATTATTCAATTTTATGTATACATGTTTTTACCCTTTAGAATGTAAGCTCCCTGAGGACAGAAATTATTTCTGACTTTCTTTTCTTTTTTTTCCAAATGCATTAGCAACTTCTGGTTTACATCATTTATTTCTGCCAGATTTTGAGTTACAAATATATCCCCATTTTCCCCTACCCACCACCTCAAAATAGCAGTCCCACAGGATATCTCCTCATTCAATCTGCTCTCTCCCATTTCTTCTCCCATAGCCCCTTCAAATTTTCCATTAGGGCAAGGTGACCCTTGTGCCCCAATGTCTGAAATCTTATCTCCCAATTACATGCAAAATAGTACTAATAATAGTATTTATATATACTTGAAAGATTTAATTTAAAAAATTCGAATTCCATATCCATTCCCTTCCTCCCTTGTAAACCACTCCCTCTGGGAAGATAAGCAATTAAGTTTATGTTGTACATGTCTAGCTATGCAAAAAAACTACCATAGTAGATATACTGTAAAAGACTGGCTATATTTCCCTCCCACCCATCCCACCCCCCACCTTGTCCATTCCCTATTTTGATCCTGACCCTCTTCAAAAATGGGTGTCTCCAACCTCCCCTCCCCCCAGCATGCCCTCCCCTCCATCATCCCCTTCTCATTCCCCTCCCCCCTACTCTCCTGCAGGGTGAGATATCCTATTTAGTATGTATGCCATTCTCTCCCTGAGCCAAATTCAATGGGAATATTTATTTTTCCTTTTGGCCTTCCTGTTCTTCCCCTTCCCTGAAACTACTTCCTCTTGCCTCTTCTACATGAGATTATCCTCCTCCTGTCTCCCCCCATATACTCGCCACATTCCTCTCTCACCTCTTAACTTCACCACTTAAGTATCATCTCTTCCCATCAAATTCAACCTGTGCCCTTTTGCCATGCATACCTGTAAACATATATACACACATTCACATATGTATTCATATGCCCATATATACTTCAACTATTTCCACACTGAGAAAGGTTTCATCAGTTACAGATATTGTTTTTCCCTGTAGGAATGTAAATAGTTCAACTTTGACAAGTTCTTTTGATTTCTTTTCCCTGATTACCTTCTCAAGCATCTCTTGCTTCTTGTGTCTGAATGTCAAATTTTCTATTCAACTCTGGTTTTTCCTCAAGATTGCTTGAAAGTCCTCTATTCAACTGAATGACTATATTTTCCCCTGAAACAAGATACTCAGTTTTACTGGGTAAGTTATCCTTGGTTTTAATCCCAGCTCCATTGCCCTCTGTAATATCATATTCCATGCCCTTTGATCCCTCAGTGTAGAAGCTGCCAGGTCCTGGGCAATTCTGATTGTGTTTACACAATATGGAAATTGTTTCTTCCTGGCTGCTTGTAGCATTTTCTCCTTGATCAGGAACTTCTGGAACCTGGCTATAATATTCTTAGGTGTTTTCTTTTTAGCATCTTTTTCAGGAGGTTATCAATAGATTCCTTCAACCCGTATTTCACCCTCTGGGTCTAAAACATCAGGGCAATTTTCCTTAGAAATTCTTGAAGGATGATTTCTAGGTTCTTTCTTTGATCATGGCTTTCAGGTAGATCAATATTTTTTAAATTATCTCTCCTGGATGTATTTCCCGAGTCATTTGTTTTTCTATGATATATTTCACATTGCCTTCTATTCTTTCAATTGCTTAGATCTGTGTAACAGCATTTTGATTTCTCATAAAGTCACTAGCTTCCATTTGCTCCAGTCTAATTCTGAAGGAATGAATCTCCTCAGTGAGCTTTTGAGATTCTTTTTGCATCTGGAAAAGTCGGCTTTTTTTTAAACAAATGCTTTATTAACTTCTGGTTTACATCATTCATTTCCACCAGATTTTGAGTTACAATTTTCCCCCATTTTTTCCCTACCCACCACCTGAGAATAGAAGTCCCACTAGATATCCACTCATCCAATCTGCTCTCTCCCATATCTTTTCCCATACCCTCTTTGACTTTGCCATTAGGGAAAGCTGAATCTCTAAGCCCCAATGCCTGGACATCTTATGAAACATTCAATCTTAAAACTTCAATTTTCAGATCCATTCCCTTCCTCCCTTTTCACCCGCTCCCTCTGAGAAGATAAGCAATTCAGTATGTGTTGTACATGTATAGGTATGCAAAACATTACCATGGTAGATATATTGTAAAAGACTGCTTATATTTCCCTCCCACACATCTCACCCCCCAGCTGATCCATTCCCTACTTTGATCCTGTCCCCCTTTGAAAGTGGGTACTTCCAATCTCCCCTCCCCCTAGAATGCCCTCCCCTGAATCATCCCCCCTCTCAGCCCCCTTTCCCCTACTCTCCTGCAGGGTGGGTTATCCCATTTAGTATGTATGTGATTCTCTCCTTGAGCCAACTTCAATGAGAATATGGTTTTGCCTTTTTGCCTTCCTGTACTTCCCCTCCCCTGCAACTACTTCCCCTTTGCCTCTTCTACATGAGACAGTTTACCTTACCCTGTCTCTCCCCATATCCTCTTGCCACTTTCCTCTCTCAATTCACCCCTTACGTATCATTCCTTGCCATCAAATTCAACCTGTACCCTCTATCCATGTATACCTGTAAACATATGACCATATACCCTTCTTCAAGTATTTTTATAATGAGAAAGGTTTCATCAGACACAGTTAATGCTTTTCCATGTAGGAGCATAAATAGTTCAACTTTGATAAGTTTCTTTTGATTTCTTTTCCTTGATTACCTTCTCAAGCATTGCTTGTTTCTTGTGTCTGAATATCAAATTTTCTATTCAACTCTGGTTTTTTCCTCAAGAATTCTTGGAAGTCCTCTATTCCACTGAATGACCATATTTTCCCCTGAAACAAGATACTCAGTTTTTTCTGGGTAGGTGACCCTTGGCTTCAATCCCAGCTCTTTTGCCCTCTGGAATACCATATTCCATGCCCTTTAATCCCTCAGTGTAGAAGCTGCCAGGTCCTGGGCTATTCTGATTGTGTTTCTACAATATTGAAATCGTTTCTTCCTGGATGCTTATAGTATTTTCTCCTTGTTCTGGGAGTTCTGGAACCTGACTATAATATTCCTAGAAGTTTTCTTTTTGGGATCTTTTTCAGGAGGAGATTGGTGGATTCTTTCAACTTCTCTTTCCCCCTCTCGGTCTAAAACATCAGGACAATTTTCCTTGAGAATTTCTTTAAGGATGATTCCTAGGTTCTTTCTTTGATCATGGCTTTCAGGTAGTCCAATAATTTTTAAATTGTCTCTCCTGGATGTATTTTCCAGGTCAGTGGTTTTTCCCATGAGATATTTCACATTGCCTTCTATTCTTTCATTCGTTTGGATCTGTTTAACCGCATCTTGATTTCTCATAAAGTCACTAGCTTCCATTTGCTCCAGTCTAACTCTGAAGAAATTAATCTCCTCAGTGAGCTTTTGAGATTTTTTTTTTTCCATCTGGCAAATTTGGCTTTTTAAGACATTCTTCTCATCATTGCCTTTCTGAGCCTATTTTGCATTTGAGTTATTCTATTTTTTAAGGTGTTATTTTCCTCACTCTGGCTATTGACTGTCATTTCATACTTTTCTTGCATCTTTATAATTTCTCTTCCCAATTTTCCCCCACTTCTCTTATCTGTTTCTTAAGGTCCTCTATGGCCTGTAGTCAGCTTGTATTTTCATTTGGGGCTTTTGGGGCAGGACCTCACAATCCTCCTCCATGCTTTGATCCTCTTTGCCCCTAAAATAGGAGTCCAATGTTGAATTTTTCTGTTTATTTTGCTTCTTTTGACTAGGTGTGTTGCCACTTAATTGCTTGATTTTGTGGCTTGTTGCCACAGTAGGACTCTGCCACCAGACAGGAGAGCTTCTGCCCAAATGTGGGGTCTTCACAACTTTGGCAGGTTGGGTGGCCTCTGTAAAGCCTCCACCCGATTTAACAAATTGTATACCCGCCACAAACCTCCCGGAAAGACCACAACCCAGATCCAGGCAGTTTAAAGCAAGGGTGATTAAACCCCAGACTGATTGCTGGATCTCCCTACGGTTTGCAGAACAGGAGCTAGAGGCACCACTAATGCTGCAAAATAGTTTCTGTGCTGCATTTCTTCAGCAGCTTTTTGCCCCCAGGGGAGGAAGCCGACGACTTCCCTA
Organism: Gymnobelideus leadbeateri; assembly: GCA_011680675.1. Classification (NCBI taxonomy): domain Eukaryota; kingdom Metazoa; phylum Chordata; class Mammalia; order Diprotodontia; family Petauridae; genus Gymnobelideus; species Gymnobelideus leadbeateri. The sequence goes on along the minus strand of WOXC01002494.1, from coordinate 46,178 downwards.
AATACTGATCCCAAAGTCCATAGGGCACTAACCTCTCACTTTGTCCTAGGCATATCTGTGCTGATAATTCAGGAATCTCCACAGCTGCTGGTGGTCTGGGGTCCCTCCAGCTGGCTGATGGACCAGCTGCCCTAGGGCTAAAACCGCAGCTCACTCGGGCCTGGGCTCAGCTCCCAGAGCTCTGTGATGTTGGTTCTGCCTGCTTTCAGAGTGCTGCTCAGGCCGCTCCCTGCAGGGCTGCTGGGCTGTCCTCAGCAGGAGGTTAGCTTCCCTGTGTGGATCTGTGGGTGCTTGGTCTCCAGAAGTTGTTCAGATTCCCCTTTTACATTGTTTGGAAGTTGTGTGGGTCAGAGCACTTTGGAAGTGCTGATTCTATTCCGCCATCTTGGCTCTGCCCCCCCAAAGTTGGAGGCATTCTTCTTCCCATTGCCTTTTTGAGCCTCTTTTGCCACTTGAGTTAATCTATTTTTAAGGTGTTATTTCCCTCAGTCAGGCTTTTGACTCTCATTTCATACTTTTTCTGCATCCTTCTCATTTCTCTTCCCAACTTTTCCTCCACTTCTCTTAGCTGGTTTTGAAAATCCTTCTTAAGGTCCTCAATGGGCTTTAACCTGCTTCTATTTTCATCAGAGACTTTTGGTGAAGGACTTCTGACATCACTGTCCTCTTGTTCCATGTTTTGATCCCCTTTGCCCACAAAATAGGAGTCTAATGTTGAATTTTTCTGTTTATTTTGTTTCCTTTACCTAGGCATGTTGCCACTTAATTACTTCACTTTTGTGCTTCTTGCCACAGTAGCACTCTGCCACTGTACAGGGGAGCTTCCATCCCAAACATTGGGGTCTTCTCAACTGCCAGAGGTATTAGTTGGGTGGCCTCAATGAAGTCCCCACAAACTCTGGCAACCTCATCACACACCCCAAGACCTCCACCCCAGACTGCAATCCAGATACAAGAAGGGTAAAGAAAGAGCGATTATCCTCCAAACTGATTGCAGTATCCCCCTACAGTGCACAGGCCAGGAGGTAAAGCTGTAACTTAAGATGCAAAATGGCAGCTTTGCCTGCCTCTTCAGAGCCTTCTAGCCGCCAGGTGAAGAAACTGACATTCTCCCAAGTATTTATCCATAGGGCACTAGCCACTCACTTTGTCCTAGTCATCTATGTGTTCATAATTCTGGTAAAGCCACAGCAGCTGGTGTTCTGGGGGCCTTCCAGCCAGCTGCTCATCCAGCCTCCAAGGGGCTAAAACCACAAGTCATGATTTCCTAGTCTTGGCTCCCAGAGCGCTGTGCTTGTCACTTCCTGCCAGGCTGCTGGACTTTCCTCAGTGGGAGGTTAGCTTCTCTGTGTCATTCTGTGGGTCCTGGAGCTCCAGACGTTGTTTAGAGTGCCCTTTTACATGATTTTGAACTGGTGTGGGTTGGAGTGTAGTGGAAGTGCTGTTTCTACTCCACCATCTTGTCTCCGCCTCTTTTTCTGACTTTCTAAATCCCCAGGATTTAGCACAGTGAAATTAATATCCTTTTTGGAAATACATAAAGGAATACAAACTGCCTTTCCTATTTAGAATTTAATCACAATGAGAAGAGAAAAAAAAATATTTGTATCTTCAGGGATTAGCACACAACAAATGTTCCAAAATCCTTATTGATTGATTTGATCTTATGCTCATACTTTACTCTGGGTCCCTGTTTCCTTGAATATAGAATGAAATTGTTAGAAGTGATCTGATGTAACTTTCAGGCATGGCAATTATTCTTCTGTGTTCAAAGACCTCTTAGAAGGGTCTATGGACATTATGTCATGTATCTAATAGACTAGAAATGCTTCACTTCATCAGAGGAAGGAGAATTCAAATGATGCACAGTTGTCAGAGAAGGGAACCATCATGAAGGAGTGACAGTATACTGGGAAGTGCAGACTGGAATGTTACTATGAAGAAAGTATGGGAAAAACCACTGACCTGGAATGTAGATCCAGGAGAGACAATTAAAAAAATTATTGGACTACCCGAAAGCTATGATCAAAGACAGAACCTAGAAATCACCCTTCAAGAAGTTCTCAAGGAAAATTGCCTTGATGTTTTAGATCCAGAGGGCAAAATAGAGGTTGAAAGAATCCACCAATAACCTCCAGGAAAAGATCCCAAAAAGAAAACTCCAAGGAATATTATAGCCAGGTTCCAGAATCCGCAGATCAGGGTGAAAATACTACAAGCAGCCAGGAAGAAACAATTTCAACATTGTGGAAACACTATCAGAATAGCACAGGACCTGGCAGCTTCTACACTGAGGGACTGAAAGTCATGGAATACGATATTCCAGAGGGCAAAAGAGCTGGGAATGAACCCAAGGGTCACCTACCCAGCAAAACTGAGTATTTTGTTTCAGGAGAGAATATGGTCATTCAGTAGAATAGAGGACTTTCAAGCACTCTTGAGGAAAAAAACAGAATTGAATAGAAAATTTGACATCCAGACACAAGAAGCAAGAGATGCCAGAGAAGGTAATCAGGGAAAAGAAATCAAAAGGAACTTATCAAAGTTGAATTATTTACATTCCTATATGGAAAAACAATAACTATGACTGAGGAAATCTTTCTCACTATGAAAATAATGGAAGAAGGGTGTACGGTCATGCGAATACATATATGAATGTGTGTATATGGTTACAGTTATAAATGTATAGAGGGCATAGGTTGAATTTGTTGGGAAGGGAGGATACTCAGGGGGTGAAGTTGTGAGGTGAGAGAGGAAAGTGGCAGGAGGAGATGGGGAGAGACAGGGTAGGGTAAACTATCTTATGTAGAAGAAGTAAGGGGAAGTGGTTGCAAGGGAAGGGGAGAATAGGAAGGCAAATAGGCTAAACCACATTCTCATTGAATTTGGTTCAGGGAGAGAATGACATACATACTAAATGGGATATCTCAACCTACAGCAGAATAGGGGGAAGGGGGATGTGGGGAGGGATGATGGACAGGAAGGCATCCTTTCGGGGAGGGGAGGTTCGAAGTACCCACTATAGAAGAGGGACAGGATCAAGTAGGGAATGGACCAGGTGGGGGGGTGGGATGAGTGGGAGGGAATTATAACCAGCCTTGTACAATATATCTACTACGGTAATGTTTTGCATAACTAGACATGTACAACATATACTGAATTATTTATCTTCCCAGAAGGAATGGGTGACAAGAGAGGAAGGAAATGGATCTGAAATTCGAGGTTTTAAGACTAAATGTTTCAAATATTTATAAATATTATTATTAATACTCTTTTGCTTGTAATTTGGTATTTTAATAAATGTTCTAGCTTTATCCCCCTTCCTCCCCCAAAAAAGTTGTGAAACCTTCCTACAAGCCTCTTCTCACAAGCCTCACCCTTACTGGGCTCCATTGCAGGTCTATTAATGAGTGGGTAGATATTTTATCCCATTAACATTACAGGAAAGAAGAAAGGAAGGAAGGGAGGAAGGAAGGAAGGAAGGAAGGAAGGAAGGAAGGAAGGAAGGAAGGAAGGAAGGAAGGAAGGAAGGAAGTGGGAGGGAGGGAGGAAAGGGATGGAAGAAAAGAAGGGAGAATGGAGTCTTAATTTATTCTTTAACTACATCAAGTTAAGTCCCCCATCTCCATCCTGATCATTCTACAAAGCGTTAGCTTCTAACAAAGAATAAACATTAAGCAAAACTAATTAATACAATGGGAAAGACTAGATCATTTTTTTTTCCTCCACTAGAATATAAACCCCTTGAAAATAAGAAGAATGTCTAATATGTGTGTGTGTGTGTGTGTGTGTGTGTCTGTGTTATATATATATATATACACACCCTGGCCCACATTAAAAACTTAACAAATATGAGCTGATGAATCAACTGATCAATGCCTATCAGGGTATGCAGATTTCTGCACCCACAATTTCTCAGCTATCAAAGAAAAAAACAAAGAAGCATACCCCAGTTTCTGTGAATCGATCAAAGAAGTTTGAACAATGTAAACTCATGAGGAATGAAAGATGGTAAGGAATTTGCATCATAAAGAATAGAGTCCTTGAGAAATGACTTATTTGAGTAGATTTAAGTTTCAATGCTAATCTTGATACTTCCAGTCTGTGTGACACTGGGCAAGTCAATTGACATCTGTGTACCTTAGTTTCCTTATTGGGAAAATAAAGATAAATATAGCAATTACCTCCAAAGTTTCTTGTGAAAGTAAATGGGATCTTATCTATAAAGTGCTTCATATCTTAAAGTGTTGTAAAAACTATGTGTATTAGTATTCGTCTGCCTTCTGAGATTCTTTTTGACACATAGCTATCACATGGAAGAATAAGTCTTAATTTAAACTTTGGAAGCTAACCTTAGTGTAGGAGATGTCCTCTGTCAGTCTTTTATTCTCCTGAAGAAACCGAATATTTTGCACTTGGAATAAACAAATCTTCATTTAATATAAAAATAGTACTCCCAGTATGAATTATATTATTCACATTTTCTTGATTTTTTAATAAGGTAATTCATTTCAAAGGGAAAGTAGTCTAATTTCAAAAAGAACTCATTAGATGTTATATTTATCCTATTAATGTAAATGCAAAATTCATTTGAAATGTCTGTACTCTCAATTTATCACACTCTATTTCCCCTTGTGTCCACATGGGCACATTGACTTTTACTGGAACACAAACTTGCTGCTGCCCAAGGCTGATGGGAAGTAAGCTCTCAGATGAGAAGCAAGTTTCCTTGAAGCTTGTTAGGACAAACCCCATTTTTCCTGCCTGCTCACATTTAGAACATTAACAATAAAAACACACAAATAGGGAATATGGACCAATTATGAGTCAGGAGGCAACTGAAGATTAATTTCCTATATGGAGATAGTTATCAGAAAAAAATAACTTTCAAATATTTTTTAAAATAACTTTGTTGTTGCTGTTCAGCCATTTCCCTTATATCTGACTCTTCATGACTTCATCTGATGTTTTCTTGGCAAAAATACTGGGGTAAGGGGCAGCTAGGTGGCACAGTGAATAGAGCACCATCACTGGAGTAAGGAGGACCTGAGTTCAAATCCTGCCTAAGACACTTAAAACAAAAGTTAGCCATGTGACTTTGGGTAAGTCACTTAACCACAATTGCCCTCCATAAAGAAAAAAAAAACACTGGGGTGATTAGTCATGTCCTTGTTGATATCATTGTATAGATGAAGAAACTGAGGCAAACAGGATTATGTGATATTTAGTGTCATACCGCTACCAAATGTCTGAGGCTGGATTGGAACAGGGGTCTCCCTGACTCCAAATCAGGAACTCTATCCACTGTTCCACCTAGCTGCCTAAATTATAAATTCTATTATAGCTAATGGAGAAAATAAAAATTAAGTAGTCAGAAAGAATGGGTGACATGTTGATTTGTAAAATAAATGTGTACTGAAATCGCTCAAAAATGTGTCTCTACACTACTTTCCAATCTTTTTAGTCAGAGGACTTTGAAGTGACATCATATACCCTTTGCTTTCACCAAGCTCCCCGACTTTGCCCTACATTCTCTTTGAGAATAACCCTATTCAGATATCTATCATTGAAACTCTGGCCTACTCTCCTTTTGTGACATCATTGCTATTGAATATTTTTTTTTTCAAATTCTGGTTTTTTATTTATTTTTTTGGAAGTATACTATTTTTTAATTTTTAAAATGCTTTATTAACTTCTGTTTTACATCATTAATTTCCACTGATATTGAGTCACAATTCTTTCCCCATTTTTCCCCTACCCACAACCCCGAAATAGCAGTCCCACAGTTTAACCCCTCCTCCAATCTGCTCTCTCCCATATCTTCTCCCATACTGCCTTTGACTTTTCCAGTAGGGCATGGTGAATATCTATGCCCCAATGCCTGTATATCTTATTTCCAAGTTATATGTCAAATAGTATTAATAATAGTATTTATATATTTTTAAATATTTGATTTTAAAACTTCAGATTCCTGATTCAATCACTTCCTCACTTGTCAGCCACCTTTACTGAGAAGATAAGAAATTCAAAATAGGTTGTACAAGTGTAGCTATGCAAATCATTACCATATTAGATGTATTGTAAAAGACTGACTATATTTCCCTCCCTCCTATCCCACCTCCCATTTGTTCTATTCTCTACTTTGATGCTGTCCCTTTTCAAAAGTAGGTGCTTCCAACTTCATTCCTCCCAGCCTTCTCTCCCTTACATCATGCCCCCTCTTATCCCCTTCCTCCCTAATATCCTGTAGGTTGACATATCCTATTTAGGATGTATGTCATTCTCTCCCTGAGCCAAATTCAATGAGAATAAGGTTGTGACTTTTTGCCTTCCTGTTCTTCCCCTCCCTTGTAACCACATTCCCTCTCCTCTTCTATATGAGATAGTTTACCCTATTCTGTCTCTCTCCATCTCCTCTCATTATATTCCTCTCTTACCTCTTAATTTCACCTAAATACCACCCCTTCTTATTAAATTTGAACTGTGTCCTTTATCCATGTATACCTGTAAACATATATACACACATTCACATATGTATTCATATGCCCATTTAGCCTTCATCAACTAAATTCATACTGAGAAAAGTTTCATAAGTTTCAATTGTCATTTTTCCATGTAGGAATGTAAATAGTTCTACTTTGATTAGTTCCTTTTGATTCCTTTTGCCTGTTTACCTTCTCAAGTTTCTCTTGCTTCTTCTATCTGAATGTCAAATTTTCAACTCTAGTTTTTTCAACAAGAATCCTTCACGGTCGGGCTGTAGCCAAGATGGCAGAGTAGAAACTGAACTTCCAAGGTGCTCTCACCCACACCCCTTCAAAATTACAAAAAAGGGGCCTCTGTACAACCTTGGGAGCTCCAGCACCCACAGAAAAACACAGAGAAGCTAATCCCCCTCTGAGAAAAGCACAGCAGCCCAGCAGGGAGTGGCCAGCACTACACTCTGGGAGCTGAACCGAGGACCTCTTGAGTCACAGGTTTTAGCCCCAGGGTGGCTGGACCAGAAGCCAACTGTAGGAACCCCAGAACACCAGTAGCTGTGGCTTTTCCAGAATTACCAACACATAGATGACTAGGACAAAGTGAGAGGTTAGTACCCTATAGACTTTGTGACCAGTATGACCAGTATTTGGGAACATGTTAGATCCTTCTCCTGGGGGCAAAAAGCCTCTGAGAAGCCATGGCACAGCCACCATTTTGAAGCTTCAGTTGCAGCTTCAGCTCTTGGCCTACAGATTGTAGGGTGATCCAGTGATCAGTCTGGGGCATAATCGCTCTTGCTTTCACCTTCTTGCATCTGGATTGCAGTCTGGTGTGGAGGTCTTAGGTTGTGTGTCCAGCTTGCCAGAGTATGTGGGGACTTCAGTGAGGGCACACAACAAATATTTCCAGCAATTGAGAAGACCCAAATGTTTGGGACAGAAACTCCCCTGTCTGGTGGCAGAGTCCTACTGTGGCAAGAAGCCCAAAAGTCAAGTAAGTAAGTGGCAACATGCCTAGGGAAAGGAAACAAAATAAACAGAAAAATGTAACATTAGACTCTATTTTGGGGTCAAAGAAGATCAAAGCATGGAACAGGAGAAGGACTTTGAAGTCAGAAATCCTGCACCAAAAGCCCCAAATGAAAATAAGAGTGTGTTACAGGCCATAGAGGACCTTAAGAAGGATTTTAAAAACCAAATAAGAAGAGTGGAGGAAATATTGGGAAGAGAAATGAGAAGGATGCAGGAAAAGTATGAAATGAGAGTCAACAGTCTGACTGAGTAAAATAACACCTTAAAATAGACTAACTCAAATGGCAAAGAGGCTCAAAGAGTCAATGAGGAGAAGAATGCCTTAAAAAGCCGAATTTGTCAGATGAAAAAGAATCTCAAAAGCTCACTGAGGAGATTCACTCCTTCAGAATTAGACTGGAGCAAATGGAAGCTAGTGACTTTATGAGAAATCAAGATGCTGTTAAACAGAAACAAGCAGGTGAAAGAATAGAAGAAAATATGAAATATCTCTTTGGAAAAACAACTGACCTGGAAAATAGATCCAGGAGAGACAATTTAAAAATAATTGGACTACATGAAAGCCATGATCAAAGAAAGAACCTAGAAATCATCCTTCAATAATTTCTCAAGGAAAATTGCCCTGATGTTTTAGACCCAGTGGGTGAAATAAGGGTTGAAAGAATCCATTGATCACCTCCTGAAAAATATCCTAAAAAGAAAACTCCTAGGAATATTATAGCCAGGTTCCAGAATTCCCAGATCAAGGAGAAAATACTACAAGCAGCCAGGAAGAAACCTTTTCCATATTGTGGAAACCCAATCAGAATTGCACAGAACCTGGCAGTTTCTACCCTGAGGGACTGAAGGGCATGGAATATGATATTGCCCAGGGCAAAGGACCTGGGATTAAAACCAAGAATCACCTACCCAACAAAATTGATCATCTTCTTTCTGGGGAAAATATGTTCATTCAATGGAATAGAGGACTTTCAAGCATTCTTGAGGAAAAAACCAGGGTTGAATAGAAGATTTGACATTCAGACACAATAAGCAAGAGATGCTTGAGAATGTAAATAGGGAAAAGAAATCAAAAGGAACTTATCAAAGTTGTATTATTTACATTCCTACATGGAAAAACAATTACTGTGACTGATGAAACCTTTCTCAGTATGAAAATAATTTAAGAAGGGCATATGGGCATAAGAATACTTACGTTTGTGTGTGTATATGGGTTTACAGGTATACATGGATAGAGGGGACAGGTCGTATTTGGTGGGAAGGTATCATACTTAATGGGTGAAGTTAAGAGGTGAGACAGATATGGCAAGAGGACATGGGGAGAGACAGTGTGGGGTAAACTATCTCATGTAAAAGAGACAAGGGGAAGTAGTTGCAGGGAGGGGAAGAACAGGAAGGCAAAAAGGGAAAACCATATTCTCATTGAATTTGGTTGAGGGAGAGAATCACATACATACTAAATGGTATATCTCACCCTGCAGGAGAGTAGGTGGAAAGGGTCATGAGAGGGGGGGATGATGGAGGGGAGGACATTCTGAGGGGAGGTGAGCTTGGAAGTACTCACTATCGAAGAGGGACAGGATCAAAGTAGGGAATGGACCAGGTGGGGGCTGTGATGGGTGGAAGGGAAATATAGCCAATCTTTTACAATATATCTACTATGGTAATGTTTTGCATAGCTATGCATGTACAGCATATACTTAATTGCTTATCTTCCCAGGGGGAGTGGGTGACAAAGGATGAAAGGAATCATTCCGAAATTAGAATTTTTAAAATTAAATGTTTCAAATATACATAAATACTATTATTAATTCTATTTTGCATGTAATTTGGAGATAAGGTGTGCAGGCATTGGGGCACAGAGATTCACCTTGCTCTAATGGAAAAGTTTAAGGGGGTGAGGGACAAGATATGGGAGAGAACAGATGAAATGAGGGGATATCTTGTGGGACTGCTATTCTGGGGCAGTGGGAAGGGTTAAAATGGGGAAAAATTATAACTCAAATACTGGCAGAAATGAATGATGTAAACCAGTAGTTAATAAAACATTTGGAAAAATAAAATAAAATAAAATAAATATAAGGCCCTGTAGCAGCAAGCACCCCAGCATCCCCAGAGTGGCTGCCAACACAGGTCCTTAGATCTGCTTTTGCAAAGGAAAGCAACTCAAAATCAGTTAACAAGCTTTCTTTAATCAAACAAACATATTACCTAGTTCAGGGGGAAAAGTTCAGCACCCTGAACTTCAGAGTATACAGACAGATCAAACAGACAGGCTTCCAAACTGTCCAACCATTATCAATACCAAAATCACAGTTACCAGAGAGGGAAGCATCAACATCTGGGTTTTCAAAGCCGGGGGGCTCTCAACTGGCTTCCCAGAGTCTCATCTGGTCAAATCACACAACACTTCTCAAAGTGAGCCCCAAAGCAAAGCCTCCCATCAGGGTTTATATAGCCTTCTCCTGGCTCAGGGAAAGTAACAACCCTCTTAACCCACTGCCCAATCACACAACATCAAGGTGTGGTCATTCCTGAAAACCAAGCCTCCTACCACAGGCTCCATGTGACCACATTCAGCCTATTAGGGGGCAGTGTATACTTTCAAATTAAAGAAGGTTCTCAGAGTCACTTAAGCCAGTCAAAGGGCCTAGGGCAGAGAAGATCTTCAAATCTCCATTTCCTTTAGAAGCCCTTAACTAAACCAAAAAAAAAAAAAATCCTTCAAAGTCTTCTATTCCACTGAATGACCATATTTTATTTTCCCCTGAAACATGATACTCAGTTTTGCCCTCCAGTATATCATATTACAAGTCCTTCAATCCCTTGCTGTAGAAGCTGCCAGATCCTGTGTTATCTTGAATGTGTTTCCACAATAGTCTAATTGTTTCTTCCTGGCTGCTTGTAACATTCTTTCCTTTATCTGGCAATTCCAGAACCTGACTATAATATTCCTAGGTGTTTTTTGTTTTTTTTTAGGGGGTGGTCTTTTTCAGGAGGTGATCGACGGATTCTTTTGCCCTCTATTTTGTCCTCTTTTTCTAAAATATAAGGGCAATTTTCCTTGAGAATTTCTTGAAGGATAATTTCTAGGTTCTTTCTTTTATCATGCCTTTCAGAGGGTCCAATGATTTTTAAATTTTCTCTCCTCGATCTATTTTCCAGGTCAGTGGTTTTTCACATTCTATATTGCATATTTCCTTCTATTCTTTCATTTCTTTGGTTCTGTTTAACTGCATCTTGATAAACTCTTCGATAAGAAGATTGATTTGGCTTCTATATGCAGGCCTGCGTCATAGTAGCACAAACAAAGCACTTAATAAATTCTTGGGAAAGTGATACAATATTAATATCTCTACTGATAATAATGAGTAGCATTTCTATAGCTCTTTAATATTTGTAAAAAAAAAACTTCAGAAATTATTTTTCATGTCATCCTGACAAAAAACTGGGTGGTAGGTGTTATTACTATCCACATATTCTAGTACAGGAAACTGAAGCAAAGAGTTGTTAAGTGAATTGCCCAGGGTCATACAGCTACTAAATTGTCTGAGGTAAGTTTTGAAATGAAGTCTTCCTCACTCACAACTGATAGTCTATCAAATGTGATGCTTATCTATCTATAAATTCAATTTAATAACTGGCCCTAGCAAGTCAATAATCACTTTGAACTTTCCATCTGCTTAGTTTTCAAAAGCCAGTTACAATTCTTATACACACATATATTTTTGGGGTGTAAAAATAGGACTTACTGGTCCCTTCTGGCTAAATCAGCGAGATACTCATGCATTTGGTGATACAATTCCAAAGAAGAAAATAAATAAGCAAAAAAAATGCATTATTTTATAAGGACCTCCTTGAGGACAAGAAAGAAAAGAAAAATAAATATATTTCATAAAGACAATATTATGGAGCTCTTAAGAGACATGAGGATCTCCACAAGAGTTAACCTTTAAGAGTTACATGGAAATTACAACTTTAACTTTAGATTACAAATAAAAATACTTGAGCTTGAATCATAACATAGACATATGGAATCTGGAGTATGCTCACACTTTCTGCTCTCACCAAGATGGAACTCTGCTCTGAGCTCAATTCAGAGTCAAGTGCTATTAAAAAACAAACAAACAAACAAACAAAACAAAACCAAAACAAACCAAAAAAACCTGTTCTATGCCAAGGCAGGTTTCTGTGCTAAGCCTTTCCCTCTCCTGCTGTGGCATCCTCTATATCCTGGATCATCATGTGAAGCTTGTTTTCCATCCATGGCAATGAAGACTCCACTACATCAAACCAATCTGGACTCATGGACCCATAAGAAAAGTGCACCAACTATTTACAAAAATGTACATGAATTAGCTACCACAAAATACTCTAGGCAAGTAGTATTATCGGGATTCCACATGCATGCAGTGCATATCAGTTGCCATACTCATAATAAGTAGCTATATGACAGATGTTAGTAATTAATTCAAATCAGCAAAAGATTCAGATTATATTCTAAAAGTTAAAAAATAATGCTTATTAATTTCCCCAGTGTATGTCCACAACACGATGGTATCTAAGATGATGTTCCCAGAAGGATAATCTATCTAGGAATCCAATAAGAGAGATGGGGGGGGGGGGGGGAGAGAGAGAGAGAGAGGGGGGGGGGGGGAGAGAGAGAGAGAGAGAGAGAGAGAGAGAGAGAGAGAGAGAGATTTTATTTTTAAAAATTTTAGTTAGTGAGTTTATTTTCCCCTATTCCCATGTAAAGTCAATTTAAATATTAAGTTTTAAATCTGTTTGAGTTCTAATTCTTTACCACCTGTTCCTAATCTTTGATATAGTTAACATTTTGATAAAGCATATATATATATATATATATATATATATATATATATATATTCATGGTGTAAAAGAATAAACAAACCCAAATTGGTAAAAAAAAAAGGACTCAAAAATACAAAAAGTGAAAAATATTAAACTTCAATATGCATTCAAACTCCATCAATTCTTTCTTTGAAAAATCATTTTTCATGAGTCCTTTGAAATTATATTTTATCATTGTATTTCTAAGAATAGCTAGGCCATTCACAGTTGATCATCATACAGTATTGTTATTGTGTACAGTCTTTTCCTGATTCTCCCCACTTCATTTTGCATCTGTTCATATAAATCTTTCAAGGTTGATCCCCCCACAAGCTGAAATCAGACTGCTTATCATGTACAAAATAATATCTCATTACAATTATATACAGCAAGTGGTTAAGCCATTAAAAATAATGGGCATTCTTTCAATTTATTTTTTTTTGCCACCACAAAAAAGAGTTGTTATAAATATTTTTGTGCAAATATTCTCCTTTTTATATTTGGGGGTGGCTAGGTGGCACAGTAAGTAAGAGCGCTGTCCCAGAGTTGGGAGGACCCGGGATCGGTTCCAGCCTCAGAAAATGGGCATCCACCCATAAATAATGACTGGCAAGTTCCTTAACCCCAATTGCTTTAAAAAAATTTAAAATATATTTGGAATAGAGGCCTAAGAGTGTTATTATTGGATCAAAGGGTAAGTACAGTTTAATAGCATTTTGGGCATAGTTTCAAAATTATCACAACAATAGTTGGATCAGTTCATAATTCTACCAAATATTGGAATTAGTGTTCCAATTTCCCACATCCCCCTTTGCTTTTCTTACTTTCCTTTTCTCTCCTATTAGCAAATCTGATAGCTATGAGGTAGTACTTCCAAGTTGTTTCAGTTTGCAATTCTCTAATTAGTGATTCTGGGTCATTTTTTTTCCCATATTACTATAGACAGGTTTGATTTTTTTTGTCTGAAAATTGGCTGTTCATATCGCTTGACCATTTATCAAATGGGGAATGACTTCTTTAAAAAAAAAAAAAAAACTTTGACTTAGCTCTCTATAGTTGAGGAATGTGGCATTTATCAGAGAAATTTGATATAAAGAGTCATTCCCAGGTCTTCTTCTAACCTTGGTTGCATTGGTTTTATTTGTCCAGGATTTGAAAAATTTAATTTAATCAAAATTGTCCATTTTACATCTCATAAAGCTTTCTGTATTTTGTTTGATCAAAAAGAATGTATTATTCTCCATAGGTGTGAGAGATAAACTATTCTTTGCTATCTGATTTTGCTTATGGTGTCACACTATATGTTGAAATCTTATATCTATTTTTTCTCATATTGAAATATGGTATAAGATGTTCGTGTATATCTAATTTCTGCCATAGTATTTTACAACTTTCCCAGAAATAATTTTGGTCAAAAACTGAGTTCTCATCTGCAATACTGGTAACTTTGGGTTTACTAAACACTAAATTACTATGGATATTTACTACCAAGTCGTGTGTGTACCTAATCTTTTACATTGATCCACTATTTTGTTTCTTAGCTAGTACCAGATTGTTTCATAATTACCGCTTTTTAATACAGTTCGAGATCTGTTATAGTTAGCTCACCTTCCTTTATAGTTATTTTCATTAACCCCCTTGAAATTCTTGAAACTTTGCTCTTCCACGTGTATTTTCTTACAAATTCTTCTAGCTATATAAAAATATTTTTTTGTTCCTTTGACATGGCATTGAACAAATAAATTAATTTATGAAAAATTGTCACTTTTTATTATATTGACTCACCTTACTCATAAGGAATTAATATTTTCCAGTTGCTTAGATTTGAATTTATTTGTATGAAAAGTGCTTTGTAATATTATTTATATAGTTTCTGGGATTTTCTTGACAGGTAGACTCTCAAGTATTTTATGTTGTCTACAGTTATTTAAATAGAATTGTTTTGTTTTGTTTTTTCTTCTAACTGCTGGACTTCACTGGTAATATAGAAATGCTAATCATTCATATGGGGTTTTTATATCCTGCAGCTTTGTTACAGCTGTTAATTATTTCAAGCAATTTTTCAATTGATTCTCTAGGGTTTTCTAAGTATATCATTATATCATGTATAAAGAATGATATTTTTGTTTCTTCATTGCCTATTTTAATTTCTTCAATTTATATTTATTCTCCTAATGAAATAGCTATCATTTCTTTTTTATATTAATTTTGTTTAAACAAATGCTTTATTAACTTCTGTTTTACATCATCCATTTCATAGCTATCATTTCTAATTGAAAAATAGCACTGGTAATGGGCACCAATGTTTCACTACTCATTGTGAAAGGGTTTAGATAATCCCCATTATAGATCATGTTTGCTGATTTTTTAAGGAAGATATTACTTAGCATTTTAAGGAAAAATCCATTCATTTCTATGCTCTCTAGTTGTTGTTGTTGTTATTGCTTTTTTTATAGAAATGGATGTTATATTTTGTCAAAATTTTTTTCTGCCTCAACTGATATAATTATAATTGCTATTTATTTGGTCAGTTATGCTGATAGTTTTCCTGATATTGGATAAGCTCCAAATTCCTAATATAAATAACATCTGATCATAGAATATGATCCTCATAATATAGTGCTGTAAGCTCCTACTTAATATTTTATTTAATTTTTTAAATATTATTAATAAGGGAAATTGACTTGAAGTTTCCTTTTTTTTCTGTTTTGGCTCTTCCTGCTTTAGGTATCAGCATAATATTTGTGTTGTAAAAGGAATTTGGTAAGGCTTTTTTTTTTACTTATTTGCACAAAGAGTTTATATAGTATTGGGATTTTTTTTTTAATGTTTGTTGCAATCCATTCGTGGGTTTCTTTGACCCCAGGTATGTTTTTCTTAGGAAGTTAATGGGTGGCTTTTTCATTTTTTCCTCTTAGAATGGGGTTAGTAATTATTCCATTTCTTCTATTATCAATCTCAATTTTTTTGGTAAATATAAATTCCTTTCACTTAGATTGTCAGATTTCTTGGCATAAAAAATTGGCAAATAACTCTGAATTGTTGCTTTAAATTAATTTTCCTTCATGGTGAAGTCACCTATTTCAGTATTTATACTGATATTTTGGTTTCTTTTTTTAAATCAAATTAACTGATGAATTATCTACTTGATTTCCCCCCATAAAACCAGGTCTTACTTTTATTTATTATTGCAATGCTTTTTTACTTTCAATTTCAATAGGATTCTTTGGTCTTATTGTGCTTCCTCTACTTGCTCATCTTGCAAGCCAATTACTTGACTTTTAAGCTATTTGCCATGCTACAACTCTGCTTCCAGAGTGGAGAGAGCTGTGTCTCAAATTGCTAGGGTTTTCACAAGTGTTATCAGCTGTCTGAGGAGGATGCTTCCTATACAGCCACCACAAATTCTGGCACACTGGCATTTCTCACTGAAGGACCACCCCAAGTCTGCTAACCAGATCCAAGCAAGTCAATGCAAGAGCAATTACCTTCCGTATGGTCGCTTGTTCCCACTATGATCTGCAATCCAGGAGCTCTAAGCAGTTGCAGCTGCTATGCTTCCACCACCTCTCAGTGGCAGAGGCCAGACCATGTTCTTCTGTCACCCAGTTCCTACAGAATTCCCCACTGATGTTTTACTTCCTCTTTGGCTTTTATTTTTCAATAGTCTGGAAACCCCCACAGCTGCAAGCAATTCACTTTCCTGAAGTCTCGTCTGGCTATTCTTGACTACTACTTGGGGCCACCCTGGTTCTGTGACTGAGTAGCTCTTGCAGGACTGGGCTTGGCTCCCAGATTGGTGTGATAGACCTTTCCTGTCTGCCTACCAGGCTTGCTTCAGTGGGAGATTTGTTTCTCTCTGTCACTTTGTGGGTTCTGTAGCTTTAAAATTTGATTAGAGGTATTGGAGGTGGTTGGAGCAGGATCCTAAGCAGGTTCCTGCTTTTACTCAGCCATCTTGGCTCAACCCCACAAAATGTCTTCTTGCAATAGCTCAAAAAGAATTTTGAAAATCAAATAGGAGAGAAAGAAGAAATACTTGATAAAAATAATGATATGTATACAACAAAGTTAACAACTGGGAAAGGAAAGACAGACATTAACAAAAGAAAACAATTCCTTAAATTTACAGTCAACCAGATTTTTTTGGGGGGGGGAGGGGAGGGACGAGATCACCTGAAGAAAACAATTCCTTAAAATGTAGAATTGGTCAAATGGAAAAAAAAAGTTGTGCAAAAAAAAAAAAGTTATCGGAAGAAAATAATTTATTAACAATTTGAATTGGGGAAGTGGAAGCTAACAACTTTATTGAACATCAAGAATCAGTCAAACAAAATAAAAAGAATGAAAAAAAAAATAGAAGCCAATCTAAAATACCTCAGTGGACAAACAACTGACCTCTAATATAGATCCAGGAGGAATAATTTAAAAAATTATTAGACTACATGAAAGACATGATTAAATAAAAGCCTCGATCACATCTTTCAAGAAATTGTCATGGAAAATGTCCTGATGTCATAGAACCATAGGATAAAGTAGTCATGGAAAGAATCCTCCAATCACCTCCTGAAAGAGATCCAAAAATGAAAACTCCCAGGAATCTTGTGGCCAGATTCCAAACTTGTCAGTTGAAGAAAATACTTCAATAATCCAGAAAGAAACATTTTAAATATCATGGAGTTATAGTCAGTTTTACAGAGGACTGAGTAGCTTCAACACTAAAGGATCAGGGGCCTTGGAATATGATATTCCATAAATCAAAGGAGCTTGGATTACAACCAATACAACCTTGGATTAGAATTACAACAATTGGCAGAACCTGTTGGGAAAACTGGAAAACACTATGGCAGAAAATAGACATAGATCAATAACTGACACACTATACCAATATAACATCACAATTTGTACATGACTTAGGTATAAGGGATAGTACTACAAGGAAATTAGGAGAGATGAGAATAATTTACCTGTCAGAAAAATGGATAAGGGAAGAATTTATGTCCAACTAAGGGATAGAGAATATCATGAAATGCAAAATGAATAATTTCGATTACATTAAATTAAAATTCATTCACACATAAAATTCTAGTGAAATCAATATTAGAAGGAATGAAATAAGCTGGGAACCAATTTTTAAAAGCAGTGTCTCTGATAATAATCTCATTTCTAAAATATATAGAACACTGTGAAATTTACAAAATAACAGTCATTCCCCATTTGATAAATGGTCAGAGGAAACGAACAGGTTGTTTTCAGATGAAGATATTAAAGCTATCTATTGTCAAATAAACAATCCTTTAACTCACTATTGCTTAGAGAAATGCACATCAGAACAACTCTCAGGTACTCTTTCATGCCTATCAGATTGGCTAACATGACTATATAGGAAAATGATAAATGCTGAAGAATATATGGGAAAATTGCAATACTAATGCATTGTTGGGGGAGTTGTGAACTGACCCTACAATTCTGGAGAAAAATTTGGAATTATGCTAGAGGGGTTATAAAACTGTGAATACCATTTGTTCCCTTTGATCCACTACTAGGTTTGTATTTGAAAGCAATCATAAAAAAGGGAAAAGGACCCACATGAACAAAAATATGTATTGCAGTTCTTTTGTGGTGGTAAAGAATTGGAAATTGAGGTGATGCTCAGCAATTGGGAAATGACTAAAAAAGTTGTGTTATATGGATGTAATGGGATACTGTTATAAGAAATGATTAGCAGGTAGATTTCAGGAAAAATATACTTACATGAGTTGATGCTAAGTGAAGTGAGGAGAAACAGGAGAAATTTATACAAAGTAAAAACAACATTGTTTGACGATTGACTATGATAGTCTAAGCTCTTCTCAGCAATATCCAAGACAATCTGAAAAGATACATACATGGAAAATGCTATCCACATCCAGAGAAAGAATTATGGCATCTGAGTGAAGATTGAAAGACGCTGTGTTGACTTTTTTCCCTTGTGCTTTTCCCCTTTTCTTCTAATTCTTTTTTCACAATATGACTAATGTGTAAATATGATTGATGTGCTTGTACATGCATAACCTGTATCATATTGCTTGCTCCCTTGGTGAGTAGGGAGGGAGGGGAGGAGAAAAAAATATAACACAACATCTTATAAAAGTCAAAACTAACAAAATGATGAAATTATTAAAAATTCATGAAAAAATTACCTTCCTTGTGAACCTTATGACCAGGGCTATTTCTTGTTGTTTTTTTCCATCCTCCATCATGAGCTTTGTTCCTGGGAGACTGGGTGCAAGCTTTTTGTGCTGGTGGCCCTGTTTTGCTATCCTGGGACCTCTGCATCTGTTAGATCACTTCTATCCCAGGAATGCTTGGCCTGTGGTACTGGGCCCATGTCACTGGCAGCATGCTGGCTGGACTGAGGACCCAGGTGTGCCCAGCCTGATAACTAACCCACTGTGCCAGAGTGAAAAATCTTACCACAGACTAGCTGTGTCCCTTGCCTGCGTATCTGGTCTTTCAAACCATATTTGCTGATCTGTGCTGGTCATAGGGGCCTTCTGCTGACTTGCCCAGACACCACATGTTCTAGGCTGTGTTCCACTTTTTCCCAAGTAAGACAGATCTTTCTTCTAGTGTTTTCATTTATTTATTTATCTTGGGCTAGAAAACTGTTTCACCCTGCCCTGTTCTGTTTTCGTTGCTTCAGAATTCATTTTGAGGCATAATTTAAACTTGCCTCTTAGTGAATTTAGGAGAGCTCAAGAAATTTCCTGCCTTTTCCCCACCTTCTTGGCTCAAAGAAACACACTAAAGTAGAGAGACACAGATGGAGTTAAAATATGGAATTGGAGCAGAATCTCTTATACTTCCATTGAAGTATAAAAAAGTCAGGGGTACCAGTCATGATCTCAGACAAAACATATGCAAAAACATAACCCTAATTGAAAGAGATAAACAGGGGAAATACATATTGCTAAAAGGAACCATAGACAATGAAGTCATATCAGTACAAATTGTATATGCACTACCTGGAGGAGCATCTAAATTCTTAAAGGAAAAATTAAATGAATTTAACAGTGAGACATCTCAAATTTTATAGAACGCAGTAAAAGCAGTGTTTAGGGGAATATGTATATCTTTAAATGTGTACATAAATAAAAGATAGGAAAAAGCAGATCAATAATTTTAGAACACTAGAAAAAGAACGAATTAAAAATGTCTAATAAAATACTAAAATGAAAATTCTAAAAATTAAAGAGATTAATGAAAGTGAAAGTATTAAAAACAAATGAGATGAAAACTATGAGTAAACTCAGGAAACTATGAGATGATTTTATGGAAAAATAAATAAAGAATTGGCTAATTTAATTTTTAAAAAGAAAGAAGAAAACCAAATTTCTAGTATTAAAAATGCAAGGGGGAGATTCCCCCCAAACTATGTAAAAGGGGACTCTGAACAACTTCTGGAGCCTCAGTACCCACAGAACGACACAGAGAAGCTAAACTCCCACTGAGGACAGCCCAGCAGCCCTGCAGGAAGGACCAGCTCAGTGGTCTGGGACCTGGCAGCGTGCAGTGCGCAGAGCGCAGGAGCCGAGCCGAGCCGAGCCCAGGTCCGCATGAGCCAAGGTTTTAGCCCCAGGGCGGCAGGGCCAGCAGCCAGCTGGAGGAACCCCAGAACACCAGGAGCTGTGGCAACTCCAGAATTATCAACATAGACTTGCCTAGGACAAAGTAAGAGGTTAGTGTCCTATGGACTTTGGGACTGGTATTAGGGAATGCGTCGGCTCCCTCCCCTGGGGACTAGAAGCCGCTGAGGACAAACACCATTTTGTAGTTTTCAGAGGCAGCTCCCGTTCCCAGCCTGCAAATTTGTAGGGAGATCCAGCGATCAGTCTTGGGGCGGGGGTAATCGCTCTTGCTTTAACCTCCCTGGATCTGGATTGTGATCTAGGGTGGAAGTTGAGGGTGGGTTTACAGCTTGCCAGAAATGGAAGTTGCCCCCAACACGTTCGGGACGAAAATTCCTCTAGCTGGCCCTAAAGCCATAGTGTGGCAACGAGCACAAATGTCAAGTAATTAAGCGGCAACGTGCCAAGGCAAAGGAAACAGAAAAATGCAACCCTAGACTCCTATTTTGGGGGCATAGAGCAGGAAAAGGACTGTGAGGTCAGAAGTCCTGCTCCAAAAGCCCCAGGGGAAAACATGAGCGGGTTGCAGGCCATAGAGGACCTTAAGAAGGACTTTAAAAATCAAATAAGAGAAGTGGAGGAAAAATTGGAAAGAGAAATGAGAAGGATGCAGGAAAAGTATGAAATGAGGGTCAACATCCTGACTGAGGAAAACAACACCTTAAAAAATAGACTAACTCAAATGGCAAAGGAGGCCCAAAAGGGCAATGAGGAGAAGAATGCCTTAAAAAGTCGAATTTGCCAGATGGAAAAAGAATCTCAAAAGTTCACTGAGGAGATTCATTCCTTCAGAGTTAGACTGGAGCAAATGGAAGCTAATGACTTTATGAGAAATCAAGATGGTGTTAAGCAGATCCAAACAAATGAAAGATTAGAAGGCAATGTGAAATATCTCATGGGAAAAACCACTGACCTGGAAAATAGATCCAGGAGAGACAATTTAAAAATTATTGGACTACCTGAAAGCCATGATCAAAGAAAGAACCTAGAAATCACCCTTCAAGAAATTCTCAAGGAAAATTGCCCTGATGTTTTAGATCCAGAGGGCAAAATAGAGGTTGAAAGAATCCACAGATCACCTCCTGAAAAAGATCCCAAAAGAAAATTCCCAGGAATATTATAGCCAGGTTCCAGAATCCCCAGATCAAGGAGAAAATACTACAAGTAGCCAGGAAGAAACAATTTCAATATTGTGGAAACACAATCAGAATAGCCCAGGACCTGGCAGCTTCTACACTGAGGGATCGAAGGGCATGGAATATGATATTCCAGAGGGCAAAAGAACTGGGAATGAACCCAAGGGTCACCTACCCAGCAAAACTGAGTATTTTGTTTCAGGGGAAAATATGGTCATTCAGTGGAATAGAGGACTTTCAAGCATTCTTGAGGAAAAAACCAGAATTGAATAGAAAATTTGACATCCAGACACAAGAAGGAAGAGATGCCTGAGAAGGTAATCAGGGAAAAGAAATCAAAAGGAACTTATCGAAGTTGAACTATTTACATTCCTATATGGAAAAGCAATATCTGTGACTGATGATATCTTTCTCACTATGAAAATAACGGAAGAAGGGGGTGTGGTCATATGAATACATATGTGAATGTGTGTGTATATGGTTACAGTTATATATGGATAGAGGGCATAAGTTGAAATTGTTTGGGAAGGGAGAATACTCAAGGGATGAAATTATGAGGTGAGAGAGGAAAGTGGCAAGAGGAGATGGGAAGAGACAGGGTAGTGTAAACTATCCCATGCAGAAGAAGCAAGGGGAAGTGGTTGCAAAAGAGGGGGAGAATAAGGAAGGCTAAAAAGGCAAAACTACATTCACATTGAATTTGGTCCAGGGAGAAAATGACATACAAACTAAAAGGGATATCTCAACCTGCAGCAGGATAAGGGGAAGGGGGATGGGAGGAGGGATGATGGATGGGAGGGCATCCTTGGGGTGAGGGGAGGTTGGAAGTACCCACTATAAAAGAGGTACAGGATTATGTAGGGAATGGACCAGGTGGGGGGTGGGATGAGTGGGAGGGAATTATAAGCAGCCTTGTACAATATATCTACTATGATAATGTTTTGCATAGCTAGACATGTACAACATGTACTGAATTACTTATCTCCCAAGAGGGAATGGGTGACAAGGGAGGAAGGAAATGGATCTGAAATTTGAGGTCGTAACATTAAATGTTTCAAATATATATATATATATATATATATATATATATATATATATATATATATATATATATATATATATATATATATATATATATATATATATATATATATATATATATTTTTTTTTAAATGCAAGGGGTTGACAAAACAAGGAAATGACAAAGGCTGGAGAGGGTGTGGGTAAATTGGAACACTAATGCATTCCTTTTGGAGTTGAGAACTTATCCAACCATTCTGGAGAGCAATCTGGAACTATACCCAAAGGACTACAAATAATTTCATAAACTTTGACCCAGCAATACCACTTCTAGGGTTATATCCCAAAGAGATCAAAGAAATGGGAGGAAGATCCATATATACAAAAATATTAATAGCAGCTCTTGTTGTGTTGCAACGAATTAGAAATTAAAGGTGTGCCCATCAATTGGGGAATGGCTAAACAAGTTGTGGTATATGAATGTAATGGAATATTATTGTGCTATAAGAAACGAGGAGGAGACAAATATCATATTTACCTGGAGAAGCTTGTACAAACTGATGCTGAGTGAGAAGAGTAGAATCAGAAGTAACTTATATACAATCCCAGACACATCATATGTGGGATGACCAACTATGACAGACTGGTGTCTTTTCGGCAATGCAGTGATATAAGTCAATCCCGAAAGACTCATGAAAGAGAGAAATGCGACATCCAGAGATATAACTAGAAAGAACTGAGCCTGGATCCTGATGGAAGCAAACTAATTGATCTTTTTCTTTTCATTATTTGGTTTTATTTCTTCTTTATCATTTTCCACCCCACCTAGTACAATGCGCCTTTGTAATTGGACTAATATCTAATATGAATGTATTTGGAGATCCTATACTGGACTATATGTTATCGTGGCGGGTGGGGGGAGGGAAGTAAAAGAAATTTGAAAATCAAGGAACTATGGAATTGAATCTTGTTAACTGAAACTAAACTAATGAATTAATTTTTAAAAAATGCAAAGGGTTAATGCAGAATAAATGAAGATGAAATCAATGCAATTATTAGGAGATATTTTGAACAATTCTATGCCAGTAAAACTTAAAGTCTCAGTAAAGTGGATAAATATTGATGAAAAATAAAATTCCCAAATTAACAGAAAAGTATTTTTTTTCAGTCATTTCTGTCACGTGAAATAAAACAAGGAAGTTTGTTATCACCGATATTATTCAATATTGTACTAGAAACATTATTATAGCAATAAGGTAAGAAAAAAGAAATTAAAGAACTAAAAATAACCATTGAGGAAACAAAGTAACTATTGGTCAAGGATGCAATAGTATACTTAGAGAATCCTAGAGAATCAATTAAAAAAAGTTAAAACAATTACCAATTTCAGCAAAGTTGTAGTATGAAATGCACATAAATCATCAGCAGTTCTATGTAATACCAACAAAACTCAGAAGGAAGTAATAGAAAGAGAAATTCTATTTAAAATCTCTGCAGCCATTGTGGAAGGTCAAATACTGGAGCTGAAGTTAAAATATCTTTGACCACATAATGAGATAATTCGACTCACTGGAAAAGATCCAGATGTTGGGAAAAATAGAAGTCCAAAGAAAAAGGGACAGAAGATGAGATGGATACAAAGTATTATGGAAGCACCGAATCCAAGCTTGGACAGATTTGGGGAGATAAAAGGTCCTGGACTGTTGTATTTCATGGATTCATAAGGAGACAGAAATAACTGAACAAATGAATAAGAGCAAATTTTTACTCCAAGTCCAGAGCTTTATTAATCATTCATTACTTCTACTCCTGAAGTACTGAATATTTTCATATGCATAATAATACAAATCCTTCCTATGGTGCAATGGTATCCATAAGTCATTCTCCTCATGAGAACTACTGAGATAGTTAAAGATAGCATGGAATTCATCACCCACCTTTTGGAAATAAAGAAACTGCATCTCTGAACACTGCCATAATTTCCTTGTGATCACCAAAATTATGAGAATCAGCGGTCAAGTATATAATCCAGGTTTTCTGTTTCTAAAACAAATTTTTCCTTGACCCTCAAAAAAGCAGGCAACATGCCAAGTTTACAATCTTCTTAGTGGCAAATCAAGGACTCTAGGTAGACTACAATTAAATCCTTTTTTTCTACAGATTTAATGGTTGCCTCCTACCTCAGGCCAGGCAAACTGAGTTAATTAATTAACATAATATTCAAATATTTTACAAGATAGTTCCAGTAGATGAAATACAAAACCAGGACAGCTGATGGGTCCCTTTAAGTGAGTCTGCTTCTGATCTCAGGAAACCTGTAGAACTTAGATTATTTTATTTGTTTTATATTTAGCTACTTCACAGGTGAATTAGGAGTCAGGCTGCCTTCTCCGTTATAAGAATCTTTGAGGTAGATAGGCCAAGTATGGGAAAGAGTAATTTAATCAAATTTATCAAGTGACACATTTCATCACTTTGTAGATGGGAATTTTAATTGGGTATCATAGTTTTTGTGTTACGAATTTAGTTGGGAGACAATGACACCTGTGCACACTGGATGAGGGGTAGAAGTTTGTAGCACTAGACAATGTACAAAGTATGTTAGCTCAGAAGATTCCAATCCACTACTTGTAAGGGTTTACTCATTCACTAGGGTTATGTGAGTCTTGTAACTACAGCGGAATCAGAAGCAAGAGAGATGGGTTGGAGATATTTTTGGGACAGAAAGATTTTGTATTGTTTCAATTTTCTCTAGAGGTCTAACATATCCCCCACTAGCATAGTTTTGCTGTCTATTTCTCCCTTTATCTCACTTAACTCAAATGCTAAGAATTTGGAAGCCATGCCACTTGGTGCATATATGTTTAGAATTGATATTACTTCATTGTATATTCCACCTATTAGCAAGATATAGTTTGCTTCCTTATCTCTTTTAATTAGATCTATATTTTTGATTTTTCTTTGTCTGATATCAGTATTGCTATGCATGACATATAAAGCCATATAGATATGGATAGATATGAAGATACATTGATAGATATAGATATCTGTAGATATGCATATATGTGTCTATCTAGATGTTGTTTACAAGAAATACACTTGAAGTAAAAAGATATAGAGCAAAGGTAAAAGGCTGAAGCAGAACATATTATACCTCGGCTGCAATAAATATAGACAGAGAGATAGAGATGGAGACATAGATATAGACATACACATTTCTGTCTATTTATATCTATCTCTCTATCTATATTTACTTCGCTGAAGCATAATATTTTCTGCTCCAGTATCTTACCTTTGCTCTATATCTTTCTGCTTCAAATGTATTTCTTGTAAACAACGTTTTGTAGGATTCTGGTTTTTAATCCACTTTGTTATCTCCTTCCATTTTATAAGAGAGTTCATCCCATTCACATTCAGAGTTATGATTACTATGTATTTCCCTCCTTCCTATATATTTTTCTTGCTTATACTTTTTCTCTCTCTTTCCTTTCACATTGTCCCTCCTCACCAGTGTTTTGGTTCTGTCCAACACCTCTCTCAGTCTGCCTCTCCTTCTATCAACATAAACACACACACACACACACACACACACACACACACCTTTTAATTTTCCCCTCCACTCATACTTTCCTATAGGGTAAGATAGACTTCATTACCCAAGTTAGTGTATATGTTAGTGCATCTTTGAGTGAGATCCAATGACAGAAAGGTTCAAAGAGTGCTCCTTCCTCCCTTCATTCACTCTACTGTAATAGATCTTTTATGACTCTTCATGTGATGTAATTTACCTCCTTCTGTTTCCCTCTTTCCTCTTCTCACAGTACCATCATTTTTTCACCCCTTTTATATCACCACATCCAAGTCAAATTATACTCATACCCTCTAAACATATTTCTTCTAACTGCCCTGGTAAAGGTACAATTCACAAGTTAAAAGCGTCATCTTGCCATGTTCAGATGTAAACAGCTTAACCTTATTAATGCCATGTGTTTTTCTTTCTTGTTTGTTTTTATCCTTCTCTTGAATATTGTACTTTATGATCAAATTTTCTCTTTAGCTCTGATCTTTCATCAGGAAGGATTGAAATTTCCCTATTTCAGTGAATGTCCTTCTTTTCTCCTGAAAGTTTATGCTCATTTTTTTTTTTATTTCTGGGGAGTTGATTATTGGTTGTAACCAAAATTCCTTTGCCTTCCAGAGTATCATACCACAAGCCCTTTTATCATTTAATGTTGAAACTGCTAAATCCTGCTGATTGTGGCTCCTCAATATTTGCATACTGTCCCCTCCCCCTCCCTCACCTTGCTGCTTGTATACTTTCTCCTTGACCTGATAGTTCTGGAATTCAGGTACAATGTTCTTTGGAGCTTTCATTTTGGAATCCTTTTCAGGAACTGATTGGTGGATTCTTTCAATGATTTTTATCCTCTGGTTCTTGAATATGAGGACAGTTTTCCTTGATAATTTTTAAACTTTATTTGGAATCAAAACTGTTTAGTATTTAGAATGTTACCGTAATATTTTTCATATACATATTACCTTTCATGTAAGGATCTTGACTTTTCATACATTAAATATATTAGAAAAAAGGGCCAATAAAATCTATTACATGCCCACAACCTCAATAAAAGTTAGTGATAAAATAACAAGTAGATCCAGGTCTGCCAACTTCCACTCCTTATGGGGGCACTCATGCTATCTTAGCATGGTGCTGTTCTCTTAAGTATTGAACTGCATTTCCACAGTATGACATACAAACATAAAATTGGAATCTAGTTTTCTAAAACGTCCCTGTTTATTTTGCCATTAAGTTCAAATAATTACTAAGTAACATACAAAACATGGTTGACAACAACTTTGCTCAAATTAATAACTTATATTAAAAGGATGCTGAAGTGAAACCCATTGTAAGTTTCAAATTTTTACTGTAAAAAATAGCCTTGAAATTCAGTTAAATTAACTTTCATCAATATTAAATTATATAATTGTCCATACTGGTTAGTGTTTTCTCATAACCTGCAATCCTCACCAGATGAATAACTTTTCTTAAGCTATGAAGATATATGGGGTTATCTGGGTATGAAATGGTGATATTGTAATATGTAAGTCAGTTCCTCCATCTGGAGTACTTGGTGATGATGCCAAGTGAAGAATTTTCTTTCTTCCAAGAAACATACTCCTTCAAATCCAGATTTCTTCTTCATCCCTCCTTTGCTTTGATTTCATTCTTGGATACTCTTTTTTCTGATCAACTTCACCTATTTTCTGAGCTTCAATTCCACTGGCTAATTCTCTTGAAATTTTTGCTTCTGTTATAATAGACTTTTTTTCAGAGATATTGCATGCCCTTTCTGCCCACTTCATTTATCCTTGTACTGGGAATGACATATTTTTTAGGGACAGTTATTATTGCCACTAAATTTCTATTCAAATTAAAAGTTTGGAAGTCTTTATATAACTTAAAGCCCTCACTCATTCTTGCCATTGCTAACAAAGGACTGACTATGCAAGGCTTCACTGAACCATAAGTTGCTTTTTTATGGATAGTTTCATGGTGTTGAAGTTGAAGGTTAGAACTTCATTCATGAAGGTGGCTATATTGAACTAGAGAAGTTGTTGTACTAATATTAGGAATAGCACATCAGGATGTGCCCAACTCCCTTTGGTACAGTACTTTAAATAGTTCTTCTTTAGTTGGACCCCTACATCCTTATCTTGACTTTTATGAAGCATATCTATGGCATTGATTAAATCTCACATTTGAATGCTGTTGTGTCCCCAATGGATAAATAATGTCATGCCCTTCTGGATCCTTCACTTTGTTTCACAGTAAATGATGAAATTGTCATACAAAGAACAGCTTGTATCGCATATATTCTTCTTACAGGAGATGGCAGTTTTCCAGACAATTTGTGATAGGTATGAGTTTTTGGACAAACACTTGGTAGTCATTCTCTCTCTGATAGTTACTATATCATTTCCAGAAGAATAACTACCATGACTTTCTATCTCTTCCAAAACTTGATCCCTTGAATGATGTTAAAGGAATAGAGCCTGGGAAAGAGACAGAGCCAAGATGGCAGATTAAAGGCAGGGATTCACCTGAGCTTACCTTCCAAAAACATTGAATTAATAACTCTAAACAAATTCTAGAGCAGCAGAATCCAAAAAAGGTGGAGTAAGGGGGTGGGGGGGAGACAAGATGGTGGAACACAAGCAGTAACTTTTATAAGCTCCTCCATGAATCCCATCACTAAACTTTAAAAAAGTGAATCTGAATGGATTTTAGAGTGACAGTGATGAGGTATGGGATCTGGGAGCCCCCTTGAGCTCCCCTTGAATCTTTGAGGTATAGGCCCTTGAACTGTGATTAAATCATCTCATTTGATGAGGCATTTGCATGAGGCAAGTCTGTTACTAGATTTCCCAACCTCTGTTACTAGACTTACTAGACTTCCCACCCTAACCATCCACCCTTAAACTGACCTATCCCACCATTGTTTGTGGTCTCCAGATGGCCTCCAGTGACTTCCCACCCTTAATCACTCATTCACCTCATTAATTCCCCCTGAAGACCTTCCCCAAACTCCTCCCCTATACCACCCCTAGATTCCTCCCACAACATTCTGTATCTATGACCCCAGTCTTCATGTTTGTGAGAGTGCCATAGAATAGTGAGAGAGCTGTAGAATGACCTAGCACAGACTTACTCTATGTCTAATGCAAGCAAACTAAATGTCCCACCCAGAGTAAAATCCTGAAATAGCAGATATAGCTTCAGGCTTAGGAGTCATATATAAAGGGTGTAAGTGAGGTGTAAGGAGTCCGAAGAGAAGAGCAGAATAGCAGGAGGGGTCGCAACAAGCCCCACCTCACGTGACCTGGAAAAACCTGCTGATCTGTACCCCAGGGGAATAGAGGAAGAAATCTGAAGTGACCCCTCCTCTCACAGATTACTCTGTGAGCCTCAGGGTAACTCAAGGGAAACAATGAGAGTCTTGGCCTTAGCTTCAGTCTAGACACCCAGAGCCTACAGCACACAGATTCACCAACCAAAAATCCTAGCTCACAGCCTGAGAAGCTTGGATTAGAGTTCTGTGTACCCCAGGAGTAGAAATACACTTAAAAGGTAAGGATATAGGCAATCACAATGTGCCTGAAAGAATTTGCAAAGGCAAGACCAAAGGCAATGGAATCCTATTATTCTGAAGAAGAACAATCACATCCAGGAGATACAGAGTCAGTATCCACACATGAGACCACAGATGGAAATATTAACTTGTCTCAATCCCAAAAAAAAGCATTCTTGGAGGAGTTGAAGAAATATTTTAAAAGCCAAATTAGAGAGGCAGAAGATAAATTTAAATATACAGTGACAAAATTGGGGGGGAAAGTATCACTGAAGAAAACAAATCCTTAAAAAATAAAATTTATGAACTACCTGTAGAAAACACCTCCCTAAATAGGATCTTCAAAAACTAACTGAATAAATTAATTCATTAAAAATTACAAAGCTCAGAACTCTATGATTTAATGAGTCAATCAAACAAAACATGAAGACTGAAAAAATTAGAAGAAAATGTAAAATATCTCACTAGGAAAACAACTGACCTAGAAAACAGATCCAGGAGAGATAACCTAAAACTTATTGGTCTACCAGAAAGCCATGATGCAAAAAGCAGCCTGGACAAGATCCTCCAAGAGATTGTCAAAGAAAACCATCCTGAAGTCCTAGAATCGGCAGGTAAAATAGTTATTGAAAGAATTCAACAGACTCCTCCTGAAAGAGATCTGAAATGGAAAACTCTGAGAAATATAGTAGCCAAATTCCAGAATTACAAGGTTAAGGAGAAAATAGTGCAAGCAAACAAAAATAAACAATTCAAATATCGTGGAACTACAGCCAGGATTACACAGGACATAGCAGTGTCTACAGTAAAAGATGAGGGATTGGAATTTGATATGTCATAAGGCAAAAGAGCAAGGACTGCAACCAACAATAAACTACCCATCAAAACTGAGCATATTTTTTTCCCCAAATGCTTTATTAACTTGTGGTTTACATCATTCATTTCCATCAGATTTTCAGTTACAATTTTTCCCCTACCCACCACCCCAGAATAGCAGTCCCAAAGGATATTCACTCATCCATTCTGCTCTCTCCCATCTCTTCTCCCATATCCCCTTTGACTTTTCCAGTAGGGGAAGGTGAATCCCCTGCCCCAATGCTTGATCATTTTATCCCCCGATTATATGTAAAATAGTATTTACATATTTTAAAACATTTTATTTTAAAACTTTGAATTCCGGATTCATTTCCTTCCTCCCCTGTAAACCACCATTTCTAGGAAGATAAGCAATTCAGTATATGTTTTACATGTGCAGTATGCAAAACATTACCATAGTAGATATATTGTAAAAGACTGACTACATTTCTCTCCCTCCTATCCTACCTCCCACCTGGTCCACTCGCCACTTTGATCCTGTCCCTTTTCAAAAATGGGTGTTTTCAACTTCCCTCCCCCCCAGCCTGCCCTCCCTTTCATCATCCCCCCATGACCCTCCCCCCACTCTCCTGTAGGATGAGATATCCCATTTAGTATGCATGTCATTCTCTCTCTAAGCCAAATTCAATAAGAATTAGGTTTTGCCTTTTTGCCTTCCTGTTCTTCCCCTCCCCTGCAACCATTTTACCTTGCCTCTTCTACATGAAAGAGTTTACCCCAGTCTGCTTCTCCCCATTTCCTCTCATTATGTTCCCCTCTCACCTCTCAAATTCACCCCTTACCTATCATTCCTTCCCATTAAATTTGACCTTTGCCCACTATATAAATATGCCTGTAAACATATATGCATACATTCACATATGTATTAATCTGTCCATATACCCTTCTTCAGCTATTTTCATACTGAGAAGGGTTTCATGAGTTACAGTTATTATTTTTCCATGTAGGAATATAAATAGTTAAACTTTCATAAGTTTCTTATGATTTATTTTCCCTGTTTACTTTCACGAGCATCTCTTGCTTCTTGTGTCTGAATGTCAAATTTTCTATTCAATTCTGTTTTGTTTTTCCTCAAGAATGCTTAAAAGTTCTCCATTCCACTGAATGATCATATTTTGCCCTGAAACACGGTGCTCAGTTTTGCTATGTAGGTGATTCTTGGTTTTAATCCCAGCTCTTTTGACCTGCAGAATATCATATTCTATGCCTTTCTATCCCTCAGTTTAGAAACTGCCACATCCTGTGCTATCCAAATTGTGTTTCCACAATATTGAAATTGTTTCTTTCTGGCTGCTTGTAATGTTCTCTCTTTGATCTGGGAATTCTGGAATCTGGCTACAATATTCCTAAGAGGTTTCTCATTGGGATCTTTTTCAGGAGGTGATCTGTGGATTCTTGCAACATCTACTTTGCCCTTTTGTTCTAAAACAGAAGGCAATATTCCTTAAAATTTCTTGAAGGATGATTTCTAGATTCTTTCTTTGATCATGGCTTTCAGCTAGTCCAATAATTTTTAGATTATCTCTCCTGGATCTATCTTCCAGGTCAGTGGTTTTACTGATGAGATATTTCACATTTGCCTTCTATTCTTTCATTTGTTTGGATCTGCTTAATAGCATCTTGGTTTTTCATAAAGTCACTAGATTCTGTTTGCTTGAGTCTAATTTTGAAGGAATAATTCTCCTGAGTGAGCTTTTGAGATTCTTTTTCCATCTGGCAAATTCGGCCTTTTTAAGGCATTCTTCTCCTCATTGCCTTTTTGAGCCTCTTTTACCAATTGAGTTAGTCTATTTTTTAAGGTGTTATTTTCCTCATTCAGGCTGTTAACTCTCATTTCTTACTTTTATTGCATCTTTCTCATTTCTCTCCCCAATTTTTCCTGCATTTCTCTTCTCTGATTTGTAAGGTCCTCTATGGCCTGTAACAAGCTTGTATTTTCATTTGGAGATTTTGGTGCAGGATTTCTGACCTCCCAGTCCTCCTCCTGTTCCATGTATTGGTCCTCTTTGCCCCCAAAAGAGTAGTCTAATGTTGCATTTTTCTGTTTATTTTGTTTCCTTTTCCGAGTCATGTTGCTACTAAATTACTTGACTTTTGGGATCGTTGCCACAGTAGGACTCTGCCACCAGACAGGGGAGCTTCTGTCCCAAATACTGGTGTTTTCCCTACTGCCAGAGTTATTAGTTTGATGGCCTATGTGAAGCCTCCACACACTCTAAAAAGCTGGTCACACACCCCAAGACCTCCATCCCAGACTGCAATCCAGATCCAAGAAGGGTAAAGCAATAGCAATTACACCCCAGACTGATCGCCAAATCATCCTACTGTTCCCAGGCCTGGAGCTGAAGCTACAATGTAGCAATGTGGACCAAGCTGCCCTGGGTCCCCAGTGGCTTCTCTCCCAACGAGTCTCCAAGTCCACAGGGCACTGACCTATAACTATGCCCTAGGCATGTATGTGTTGATAATTCTGGAAATGCAACAGATGCTGGTGTTCTGGAGTCCCTCAAGCTGGCTGCTGGTCTGCCTGCCCTGGGGCTAAAATCTCAGACTCAGGAGGGCCTGGGCCCAGCTCCCAGAGTGCTGTTCTTGCTTCTCCCTGCCAGGCTGCCAGGCTGTCCTCAGTGGAAGGTTAGCTTCTTTGTGTCATTTTGTGTGTTCTGGAGCTCTGAGCATAATCTTTTAGCCAAGGATATATTCATTTAATGAAATAAGGGACTCCCAGTCTTTCTGAAAAGCCAGAGCTCAATGGAAAATTTGGCCTTCAATTACAGGACTCAAGAAAGACATAAAAAGGTAAACAAGGAAAAAACACGCACACACACACACACACTCCCACACAAACATATACACACCTACATTCATGGACACATACACATAACTTTTGAGCAGTAAGAGCAAACTTTGACATCCCTATATGAGAAGCTGCTATCTGTCAATATTAAAGTTTATATGATTATCAAGACTTTTAAAAGGGATATACATAGATAGAGGGTGTGGGTATAACTGAATTAATCTGATGATAAAAAAAATTATTAAGGGGTTCAAAGGGACTGTAATTGCATAAAAGGAAATGATGTAGCAGAAAAAGGTAAATTATGCCATAAAATTGGCATAAAACATACTAGAGTAGAGAGTGAGGAAAGAAGGAGATGGATGTCATTTGAATATTATTGTCATGGGTTCTGGTTCAAAGAGGTGTCAACATAATCAGTTAAATTTAAGATTCTCATGTGAAAAGACACAAAAACTCATTATAAATAGAGGGAAAGGAGGGAGGGAGAAGAGCACTGTATGAAATTTACTCTCATTGGTTTGGGGTTAAAGACAGAATAACATAGACAGAAAAAATATAAAAATCCATTGTGGCCTATAGGCAGTAGGAGGGGTAAAGGGAGGATAAGAAGTGGTGGATTAGAAGGCAGGGAAATAGTAGTAAGGGGAAAGGGTAGGTAAAGAAGGGGTGATTCAAAGAGAGGGAATACTGAGAAGGGTATGTTCAAAATAAAAACCCTTAAGGAGGGGAAGAGAGAAGGAAGAAACAAAAACATAAGCAGGGGATGGAATAAGATGGAGGGAAAGACACAGATAGTAATCATTACTGTAAATGTGAATGGGACAAACTCTCCCATAAAGGAGGAGGATAGCAGAATGGATTAAAAACCATAATCCTACAATATGCTGTCTACAAGTGGATACATACAGGGTAAAGGTAAAAGGCTGGGGCAGAATATATTATGCTTCAGTTAAAGCAAAAAAAAAAAAAAAACAACAGAAAAAAAGCATGGATAGCAATCCTTATCTCATATAAAGCAAAAGCAAAAATAGATCTAATTAAAAGACATATGGAAGGAAACTATATCCTTCTAAAAGACACCATAGAGAATGGTGCGATATCATTACTTAACATACATGCACAAAATGGTATAGCATCTGAATACCTAGAGAAGAACTTAAGGAAATTAGAGGAATAAATAGGTATCAAAACTATACTAGTGGGGGACCTTAATCTCCCCCTCTCTGAACTTGATAAATCTAACCTCAAAATAAACAAAAAAAAAGTTAAGGAGGTGAACAGAATTTAGAGGGGCTAGATACGATATGATTTCCAGAGAAAACTGAATGGGGATAAAAAGGAATCTACTTTCTTTTCTACAGTACATGTCATATACACAAAAACTGACCATGTACTAGGGCATACAAACCTTACTATTCAATGCATAAAGGGAAAAATATTAAATGTATCATTCTCAGATCATGATGATGCAGTAACAAATATATTCAATTTAGAGCCATGGAAAGATAGACTAAAAACTGATTGTAAACTAAACAATGTAATCCTAAAGAATGAGTGAGTCAAACAAGAAATTATAGAAACAATAAGTAACTTCAAGAAAATGACAATAATGAGACAACATACAGAAATTTGTGGAATGCAGCAAAGGCAGTTCTGAGGGGAAGTTTTATATCTCTGAGTGCAAACATGAGTACAATAGAGAAAAGTGGGTTCAATGAATTGGACATGCCTTTGAAAAAGCTAGAAAAAGAAGAAATTGAAAACCCTGAATTAAATACTAAATTAGAAATAATGAAAAACAAAAGAGAGATAAATAAAATTGAAATTAAGAAAACTTTTGAATTAATAAATAAAACTATAAGCTTGTTTTATGAAAAAAAAATAAAATTGATAGACCCTTAGTCAATATGATAAAAAAGAAAGAAGAAAACCAAATTATGAATATCAAAAATGGAAAGGGTGAATCTATCTTCAACGAAGAGGAAATTAAAACAATAATTAAGATTTATTTTGCTCAATTGTATGCAAATGAATTTGACAATCTTAGTGAAATGGATGGATATTTACAAAAATATAAGTTCCCCAGTTTAACTGAAGAGGAAGTAAATTACGGAGATAACCCCATCCCAGAAAAAGAAATCAAACAAGCTGTCAGTGAACTCCCTAGGAAAAAATCTCCAGCACCATATGGATTTACCAGTGAATTTTATTAAACATTTGAAGAACAATTCATTCCAGTAGTCTGCAAACTATTTGGGGAAATTAATGAAATCCTACCAAATTATTTTTATGAAATAAATATGGTACTGATGCCCAAATAAGGATGAGATAAAATGGAGAAAGAAAACTATAAAACAATTTCCCTTATGTATATAGAAGCAAAAATTTTAAACAAAATACTAGCAAAAAGCCTACAGCAACTTGTCATAAGAATAATACACTTTGATCAGGTAGGATTTATTCCAGGAATGGAAGGATGGTTTAATATTAGTAAAATCATCAGTATAGTTGATCATACCAACAATAAAACTAGCAGAAACCACACGTTTATCTCAGTAGTTACAGAAAAGGCTTCTGACATAATACAACATACATTCCTATTAAAAACACTACATAGTATGGAACTAAATGTAATCTTCCTTAAAATAATAGGAGGCATCTATTTAAAACCATCAGCAAGCATTATATGTAATGGGGATAAGCTAGAAGCATTTCCAATAAGATCAGGAGTGAAACAAGGGTGTCCAATATCACTCATCTTATTCAATCTTACTAGAAACGTTAGCAGTAGCAATTAGAGAAGAAAAAGAAATCAAAGGAATCAAGTTAGGCAAAGAAGAGACCAAGCTATCACTCTTTGCTGATGATATGATGATATCCTTAGAGAATCCTAGAGAATCAAGTAAAAAACTATTTGAGACAATAAATAAATTTGGCAAAGTTGTAGGATATAAAATAAACCCACATAAATTCTTGGACTTTCTGTATATCTCTAATGAAATTCAACAGTAAGAGATAGAAAGAGACATCCCATTTAAAGTCACTGTAGACATTGTAAAATATTTGGGAATCTACCTGCCAAAACAAACCCAGGACCTATAAGATCACAAGTACAAAACTCTTCTCACACAAATAAAATCATATCTAACTAATTGGAAAAATATCAATTGCTCATTGCTGGGTCGAGGTAATATAATAAAAAAATGACAATTTTACCCAAACTAGATTGTATATTTAGTGCCATACCAATCAATCTACCAAAAAAAACTACTTTATAGGGTTAGACACAATAGTAACAAAATTTAATTGGAAAAACAAATGGTCTAGAATATCAAGGGAATTAATGAAAACAAATGCTAGGGAAGATAGACTACCTATGTGAGATTTTAATCTGTATTATACAGCAGTAGTCATCAAAACTGCTTGGTACTGGCAGAGGAATAGAGTAGGGGATCAATGGAATAGATTGGGTACACTGGAGTCAGTAATCAATGAATATAGTAATCTACTCTTTGATAATCCCCAAATCCCCAGTTTTCTGTATAAGACTCACTATTTGACAAACACTGCTGGTAAAACTGGAATACAGTACGGTAGAAACTGGTCATAGACCATTACCTAGCATCACATGCCAAAATCAAGTCTAAATGAGTGCATGATCTAGGTATAAAGGCTGATAATGTAAGCAATCTGGGAAAGCAAGGAATACTTTTCCTGTCAGATTTGTGCAGAGGGAAATACTTTAGGACCAAACAAGAACTAGAGAGCATTATAAAATGCAAAATGGATAACTTTGATTACATTGAATTGAAAAGTTTTTGAATAAACAAAGCCAATGTTACCAAGATCAAGAGGGAGATGGGGAATTGGGAAAGAATTTTTACAACCTATGTCTCCGATAAAGGACTCATTTCTAAAATATACAGAGAATTGAGTCAAATCTATAAGAATACAAGTCATTCCCCAATTGATAAATTGTCAAAGGATATGAACAGGCAGTTTTCAGAGAAGGAAATTAAAGATATCTATAAGCATATGAAGAAATGCTCTAAATCACTATTGATTAGAAAAATGCAAATCAAACAACTCTGAGTTACCACATCTCTCCAGTCAGATTGGCTAGGATGACAAAACAGGAAAATGACAAATGCTGGAGAGGATGTGGGCAAATTGGAACACTAATGCATTGCTAGTGGAGTTGTGAATTGATCCAACCATTTTGGAGAGCAATCTGGAGTTATGCTCATAGGGCTACAAATAATTTCATACCTTTTGACCCAGCAATACCAATTCTATGGTTATATCCCAAAGAGATCATAGAAGTGGGAGGAAGACCGATATGTACAAAAATATTTATAGCAGCTCTTTTCTTGGTTGCAAAGAATTGGAAATTAGAGGGGTTTCCCATAAATTGGGGAATAGCTGAACAAATTGTGGTATATGCATGTAATGGGATACTTTTGTGCTATAAGAAACGAGGAGCAGATGGCCTTCATATTTACCTGGAGTTGCTTATATGAACTGATGCTGAGTGAGAAGAGCACAACCAGGAGAAATTTGTACACCATTACAGATACAACATATGTGTGATGACGAGCTTTGATAGACTGGACTCTTCTCAGCAATGCAGAGTTATAAGTCAACTCCAAAAGATTCATGCTGGGGAGAGATGTCTACATTCAGAGAAAGAACCATAAATAACTGAGTTTGAACACAGATTAAGCTCTCTGATTTTTCTTGTTTGGTTTTGTTTCCTTTTTCCCATTGTTCATTCCATCTGATACAGTCCTTCTTAAAACCTAACTCTTTTCTAATGTGATAGTATTTGCAGATCCTATACTTGATTGTGTGCTACCATGGTGGAAGGAGGGGAAGGGGGGGGAGAAAATTTGAAACTCAAGGATTTGTGGAACTGAATCTTGTAAACTAAATACAAACAAATTAATAAAGGCCTCCAAATTTTTTTTAAAAGGTGGAGTGAAACAATATTCTAGATCAGGACAATTTAGAAGAGCTGCACCAAAAAGGTCTAGTATACCTGGGTCAAACTGGAGGACACTACAGCAAAATCTGTATCAGTAGAGTATGGCCCTATAAAATCAAGAGCAGGCTGCAGGACCCACTGAATCAGCAGTGGCTGCTTCCAGAGCTCAGTCCCCAGATGGGAAGGGAATTGAACAGCTTATCAGAAGGAATTACAGGAGTCTCTTTCCTGGCACTGAGGATAGAACTCTGTTGCTTTACCCATTTTCAAATCTAAGCCATAATCTGGGGTAGTTGGACCCTGCCTTCCCTTTCCAGCAGTCAGAGAATATGTAGGGAATGGTGATGGGCCCTTGCCCTCCTCTGTGACTCCAACCCTGTCTCTACAATACCAAGGTCTCAGCAGCCAGGACTATACCTTCCAGCTTCCTTCCAGGGCTGAGGACATGGTCTCCTTATAATTTCTTGACAAATGTTGACCAGGCTCTTTTTTTTTATCATGTCTTTCATGTAGTTCAATAATTCTTAAATTATCTCTCCTGGTTCTATTTTCTAGATCACTTATTTTTCCAGTGAGAAATTTTACATTTTATATTATTTTTTCATTCTTTTGATATTTTCCATAATCCTTAATGTCTCATAAATTCATTAGTTTCTACTTGCTCAATTCTAATTTTGAGGGAATTATTTTCTCTAGATAGTTTTTCTAACTCTTTTTCCATTTGGCAAATTCTACTTTCAAGGAATTATTTCCTTTAGTGAATTTTTTTTCACCAATTTGGCCAATTTTATATTTTTAGGACTTCTTTTCTTTAGTCATTTGTTGTATATTCTTTTTCAAACAGTTGACTCTTTTTTTATAATTCTCTTGCATAAATCTCATTTATTTTTTCTACCTCTATTGCTCAGTATTAAAATACTTTTTGAGGTCTTCCCAGATGACTTTTTTGGATTTGAGACTAATTAATATTCCCCTTTGCAGATTCACATATAGGTATTTTTTTTTTGCCATTGTTGTCCTTTTCTAAGTTTGTATTTGGATCTTCCCTGTCATCATAATAGTTTTCTACGGTCAGAGCTTTTTTTGTTATTTTTTAAAGTGACTTCTACACCTAGAGCACAAGGGACACTGTGGCAAGCTTGTTGCATGGCGGGGGGGGGTGTCGGGTATCTGATCATTGGCTTCCTGTGCCAGAGTCTTTAGAGCTGGAGACTTGCCCACTGTGTCCAGGTGATTTAAGTGTACCTGTTTTGCCCTGGGTTCTGGGGCTGGTACTTTGCCTACTACACAGTGGCTGCAGGTCTCACAGCTGACCTGTTGTACCACTGACCTGCTGGTGTAGGACAAGTGATGATCTGTGTTGTGGCTAAGAGCCTCCCACTGACTTAGTCAAACATTGCTTTCACTGGGATCCACTCCCTTTTTATTCAAGTGAGACAACCTTTCCCAACATCCTTCTAAGTTATCTTTGGCTAGAAAATTGTTTCACTCTCTTATTATCCAGAGTCTGTCACTCCAGAATTTTTGAGAGGTTTGATTTAATATTATTTCTGACAGAAACTGGGGAGAGCTCAGACAACTTCCTGTCTTCTCTCTGCCATCTTGGCTCCACTGAGGCAAGGTTTTTAATCATATCATTGTGAATCTATTATCTTATCCTTTGAGCCACAGAGCTAATTGACTGACATCTTGATTTCCATGTGTAAAATAGCAATGGTATATGCATTCTTTACCTTCCTGTACTGTTGGTAGATGAACAAGAAGGACCTGACCTTATGCAATATGCAGTATTCTATATAAAAGTCCACCTATGTTATTATTGTCATCCTTATATTTCCACATCATCCTCTGGAACTTGCTACAGAAATGTGTATGTTGTCATTATTGCCAGGACATATTCAAGGGGCATAATGATGTGTTTAGGTACTATTTCACAGGGTTGCTGAGAAGACAGAGCTCAGGAAACCATAAAGAACTACCACAAAACAAAGTTTTGTTGTTTGCATTATTATCGATGCTTTCTTTAAAATGAGGACAATATTTCAGTGATTATAGGTTTTTTTTTTTCCTAAAAAGAGCACAGGCATATTTGTGGACTGCCTGGTCAAATGAGTCACTGGCAGGGGACAAAAGCAAAGAAAGATAATGTTATCTTTTACTAAATACTGTTAGCCAGAATATCGAGGAATAATGAAATACCCATCTCTTTGGCTTCTGCCCTCTTCCCTAATTAGACCTCACTCAAATGAACCATTAGGACCAATTCTGGGCACCTCAACAAGATTTATGAACTCTGATTTAAAGGAAAGAAATACATAGTGGTTGGTTGTGACTGCCTGTTTTGAAAGCTAATTAATACTATGATAGTATCATTTATATTGAAAAAGAGACAACATAGTATTCCACTGTCTCTGCTACTGTAAAAACTGAGAACATTGTAAATTGCAAGTATTATGAATGCATGACCTAGTTGTGTTCTTATTAGTAGAATGTATACATCTCAAGGGTAGGGATTGGTTTGCTTTTGTCTTTGTGTCATTACTGCCTCAAACAGAGTCTTGCACATAGTAGGTGCTTGTTCAATTGAATTAAAATGATGCTAAGCCAGATCAAGTTAGAGCTAAAACAATTTGTTCACAAGTCTTCAGTCTTGAAATACAACAGTCTTTCTCCTATGCCATACTAATTTTTTTTCTTTGATGTTTTCTTTTATATACTTTAGCCAAATTTAATTGAACTGATGATACAGTAAGAGAATAGTGGCTGGGAAACATATTTTCAAATGCTGTTTAAGATGGCCCTACATTTATTTGAATTTATCTAACTCCAATAGCAGTGGGATTGACAAATTGAAGATAATTTGCAATGCAAAATCTCCATATTTAAATGTTTCTCCCCTTCCATAAAGTAATACTTCAATGGACCATGCTAAGAAATAGATTACCGGTAGTGTATAATGAGAGGGAAAAAAACACCTGATAAGCTCCCTACCCTCACCCAAATAAGTTTAATACTATTTGTTTAAAAGCTTGTTTTACTGATGCTGAGCAAGGAGAGCAGAATCAGGAGAACTTTGTATGCAATTACAGACACAGTGTATCTTTGATTACTAACTTTGACAGATACGGCTTCTCTTAGCAGTGCAAGGATATGACAACTACAAAAGGCTCATGATTGAAAGGGCTATCCACATCCAGAGAAAAGAACTATAGAATCTGAACACTGAAGCAAACTACTTGCTCTTTCTCTTTTGTGGTTTGTTTTGTTTTGTTCCTTCCTTCTCATTGTTTACTCTATTGGTTATATAATTCTTCTTTACAACATGAATAATGTTTAATGTGGAGATATTTGAAGAAACTATAACAGATTGTATGTCACCATGGAGGGAGAGAAGGGGAGAAGGAGAAGGGGAAGAAAATTTGAAACTCAAGGGGATGTGGACTTGAATGTTTTAAATTAAAAGTATTTTTAAAGCTTGTTTTAGTTGAGCAAACTGAGCCTTGAGGATGAGGGAGAAACAGAACACCAAAATTTCACCTCTGGTATCTAGGTTTTCTATATGAGGCTCTTTCATCTTTGCCATGAGTTTCTTTATTATTAAGTAGTATGTTCAACTTGTCTTTCTTATTCCAACAACAAGTAAATGGATCATTGCATAGAAATAGGGATACTGGTAGTCACTTCGATCTTGACCTCACCTTTCTAAAGTATTTAGAACCTCCATGAGACTTATTTTATCTTTAAGTAAATGTTCATCATCTGATAACACTCAGTTATGGGACAGGAGTAAGTATTTCATTAAGTTTTAAAAAGACATGACAGGAACCACAGTGTGATATAGCATGTTTACCCCAACACATGAAAGAAATTAAGAGAATTGAGGTAAAATAGTTCAACCAGAAACAAGAAAAAACATCGCAGTTGAAAATGTCTAATCCGAAGGCCACATCCTGACCTTTTTTGTGTAGCAACATGTAAGTTGAAGCACCAAACCATCAATGTGTTGACTACCTCTGAACTTTGTTGTTTATCATATTATCATTCTACAATATACAATAATCTTTTTTCTGGAAGAAATGACAGCAACAGGAACAAAATGTATTTGATAGCACAGTAAAGTTCCTAAGACTCAAAAGGAACATGTACAGGGGAAAAGATCACCAGAATAATGAAGGAATTTCCAGATCACTTTAAGGAGTGGTGAGTCACAGAGCTGTGGAAAAACAAGTGCAGGTGTTTCATTCACTGGTACTGTGGACCATAAAGATTGTATAGTTACTTTACAAAAGTTGATCCTATAGGAGGAGGACTTCATACTCACCTGGATTTCTTTCTTAGTGGGGATGGCCACCTTCAAGTTGGCACTATCAATCCAGAGAGACGGCAGAAACCCTCATGAGAGAAGTAGAGCTAGCTGAAGTACTAAATTGACTTGAATGACTTTGGGCTCAGATATGTCCTTTTTGGTATAATAATGTTGTATTCAACATAATTTTTTTCTGTGCCATTGCTTTTTGGGTTGATCAATCATAGGACCACATATTAGAGGTGATCTAATATAAACTTATCATCTTATATATGGATAAACTGAGCTTTGGAGGGATACAAAGTGATATCCCAAAGTCATAAAGGTATAGGTTTCCTACCTAAGATGCAATTGTAGTGTTGTTAACTCCAAACTATTATTTTCATTTGGTCCATATTTACAAAGTAAAGGAAAAAGATATCATTAAAAGAAAAAAAATGTGAATAAATCAAGCTGAGGGAGAAGCTTTTCAAGATTCTGATCCATAGGATAAAATGTTATTGTGGCTAAGTCTGCAAAGTTGAATTTATAGAGGGAACTAAAAAAATAAAAATACTAAAGGTCTTGGTAGGCACAACCCTAATTAACATGTTGTGCCTCCCAATCCGGTGTGATTTCCACTTGTTCTACCTCCTATATGGCCCTGGACAATATCATCCAACTGAGCAATCTTTCGGAAAAGGTACCCACCATCCCTGCAACACAATTACCCTGCCCTCACCAGAAACACCATTATCTTTGCCACTAAGATCATCAACAGTTCATTGACAAAAAGGATGTGGAATAAAACCAACAATTTGAGAATTCTGCAACCCTCTAAACCACCCACCTGCCTTACCACCAAGTAGACCTATGATAAGGACCCCAACTCCTATGCAGAAAGGCCATAACAAATTACTACCAAGGGCAACTAGGTGTAGGATAGAGTACTGAACCTGGATTCAAAAAGACTCAATTTTGTGAGTTCAAATACAATCTCAGATACTCACTAGCTGTGTGACCCTAGGCATTCCATTTACCCCTCTTTTCTTCATCTCCTCATCTATAAGATAAGCTGGAGAAGGAAATGGAAAACTACTCCAGTATATCTGCCAAAACAAAACAAAACAAAACAAAACAAACTTCAAATGGGATCACAAAGAGTTGGACATGAAGGAAACAATTGAACAAACCAATCAATACAAACTTTGAACTAACGGTAGCATGTAATAGGTATCTAAGCTAGTATACCTGCAACAAGTCACCC
Organism: Gymnobelideus leadbeateri; assembly: GCA_011680675.1. Classification (NCBI taxonomy): domain Eukaryota; kingdom Metazoa; phylum Chordata; class Mammalia; order Diprotodontia; family Petauridae; genus Gymnobelideus; species Gymnobelideus leadbeateri. The sequence goes on along the minus strand of WOXC01002494.1, from coordinate 2,648 downwards.
TGATGGATAAATCATATGATACACATTTAATTCATATGTAAATCGCCATCTTTTAACTTGACCAAAGGATATAGTTAAGAATATTGAGCCCTAAGATCTTAGGAACGTTAATGCCCCAATGAACACTGGCCAAGTTTCTAGCCTGGCTTTACATGAATTGATGAGGGGAATAATTCTTGTGGAAAAGCATCATGGAATATCTGCTACCAGAAACACAGAGCATCTATCAGTTGTAATATTCCTGAATAAAGAATACCAACCCAGTATCCTGAAGCCCCCTGTTTCTTGTAAAACTTTTAAGACATTTATTATGTCCTGTTGTTTAAGTGGATATTCAGCTATATTTAAATACTGTTGATTGCTATTGCCCAGTAAAGTCTTTGAGGGCAATCATCTTTCTTTATTGTTCTCTTCCTGAGCCAAATTCAATGAAAATATGGTTTTGCCTTTTTGCTTTCCTCTTCTTTGCCTCCCCTGCAACTACTTACCCTTGCCTCTTCTACATGAGATAGTTTACCCTACCCTGTCTCTCCCCATCTCCTCTTGCCATGTTCTTCTCTCAACTCTTAAATTCACCCCTTAAGTAGCATCCTTTCCCACAGAATTCAACCTGAACCCTCTATCCATGTATACCTGCAAGCATATATACACACATTCATATGTGTATTCATATGCCCATATATCCTTCTACAATTATTTTCATAAAGAGGAAGGTTTCATGAGTAACAGTTATTGTTTTTACATGAAGGAATGTAATTAATGACCATATTTTCCCCTGAAACAAGATATTCAGTTTTGCTGGGTAGGCGATTATTGGTTTTAATCCCAGCTCCATTGGCCTCTGGAATATCATATTCCATGCCCTTTGATCCCTCAGTGTAGAAGCTGCCAGGTCCTGTGCTATTCTGATTGTGTTTCCACAATATTGAAATTGTTTCTTCCTGGCTGCTTGTAGTATTTTCCCCTTGATCTGGGAATTCTGGAACCTGCATATAATATTCCTAGGAGTTTTCTTTTTTGGAATCTTTTTCAGCAGGTGATTGGTGGATTCTTTCAACTTCTATTTCCCCCTCTGGGTCTAAAACATAAGGGTAATTTTCCTTGAGAATTTCTTGAAGGATGATTTCTAGGTTCTTTCTTTGATCATGGCTTTCAGGTAGTTCAATAATTTTTAAATTCTCTCTCCTGGATATATTTTCCAGGTCAGTGTTTTATTCCCATGAAATATTTCACATTGCCTTCTATTCTTTCATTTGTCTGGATCTGTTTAACAGCATCTTGATTTCTCATAAAGTCACTAGCTTCCATTTGATCCAGTCTAACTCTGAAGGAGTGAATCTCCTCAGTGAGATTTTGAGATTCTTTTCCATCTGGCAAATTTGGATTTTTAAGGCTTTCTTCTCCTCATTGCCTTTCTGAGCCTCTTTTGCCATTTGAGTTAGTCTATTTTTTAAGGTGTTATTTTCCTCAGTCAGGCTGTTGACTGTCATTTCTTACTTTTCTTGCATCTTTTTCATTTATATTACCAATTTTCCTCCCACTTCTCTTATCTGCTTCTTAAGGTTTTCTATGGCCTGTAACCAGCTCATGTTTTCATTTGGGGCTTTTGGTGCAGAAATTGTGACATCACAGTCCTCCTCCTGTCCCATGCTTCCATCCTCTTTGCCCCCCCCAAATATTAGTCTAATATTGCATTTTTCTGTTTATTTTGTTTCCTTTGCCTAGGCATGTTGCCACTTAATTACTTGATTTTTGGGCTTATTGCCACAGTAGGACTCTGCCACCAGACAGGGGAACTTCCTTCCCGAACGTTGGGGTCTTCACAACTTCTAGAGGTTAGGTGGCCTCTGTAAAGCCTCTACCTGTAAAGCCTCTGGCAAGTTGGATACCCACCCCAGACCTTCCCCTGCTCCCAGACCACAATCCAGATCCAAGCAGGTTAAAGCAAGAGTGATTAATCCCCACACTGATTGCTGGGTCTCCCTATAGTTCACAGACCAGGAGCTGGAGCTGCCACTGACACTGAAAAATGGCCTCTGTTTCCTCAGCCAATTTTCACCCCAAGGGGAGGAAGCCGAAGCATTCCCCAAATACTGGTCCCAAAGTCCATAGGGCACTAACCTCTCACTTTGTCCTAGGCATATCTGTCCTGATAATTCTGGAATCACCATAGCTGCTGGTGTTCTGGGGTCACTCCAGCAGGCTGCTGGCTGGGTCGCCCTGGGGCTAAAACCGTGGCCCAGGCGGGCCTAGGCTAGGCTCCCAGAGCACTGTGTTGTGCTATGCTGGCTGCTCCCTGCAGGGCTGCTGGGTTGTCCGTAGGGGGAGGTTAGCTTCTCTGTGTCATTCTGTGGGTGCTGGGGCTCCAGAAGTTGTTCAGAGTCCACCTTTTACATTGTTTGGAAGTGGTGCAAGGCAATGGAATTGCTGTTTCTTGGAAGTGCTGTTTCTACTCGGCTATTATGGCTCTGCCTGTGTAGGATCCAGGCTGATTGTGATAATCAAATGAGATAATAATTGTAAAACACTTAGCACAGTGCCTAGCAAAAAGTAAAGCCAATATAAATTGCAGCTATTATTATCTCTTCCATTTACCTTTTTTAAATGGTTTATGTACTTATGTCTACACGTGTTGTTCATAACAAAAA
>WOXC01002493.1:0-27404 GCA_011680675.1 Gymnobelideus leadbeateri | reverse complement strand
GCTGCAGTGAAGTTCTATGATGAAACACAGACAAGTACTGCCAGAAACACCTTGGATTCATTATACATTTGATTTTTAATTAACTTTTGGTTCTTGTGCGTTCAGAAGCCTTTTACTGTTGCCAATTTTTTTGTGACCCCATATGGGATGGTAACCCACAGTTTAAGAAGCATTGGCCTAGATTATACAGGATCTAGGCCAATATGGGGGATAGGTAGGGACTTGAACTCAGGTCTTCTTGGCTCCAAGGCCAACCCACTGTATATTATACTACATTATCTTTCTTAACTTAAGATAATAGATTTCCTTGGAGTAAATGGATTATATTTTTTGAAGAGAAGGGAACTGTTTCATGTCACTGAGGCATCCATTTGATAGCTTAAGTAATGGCAGACAGAGTATAGTAAAGAAATCTAATTTCATCTATCATTGGTAGAGGACCATCTGGATAACTCCCGGGGAGATCTTATGATGGAAGAAAGAGCACTAACTAAGAATAAAGAGACTCAGGGTGAAGCCAAGAGGGTGGATTAGGGGCAGCCACTCAGCTGAACTCTTCCAACATTCTCTTCCAAACAATTTAAAAATAAAACTGCAAATCAAATTTAGAATATTAGAATCAACAAAAAGTTGGGGTGAGACATTTTTTCTAGCCTAAGAAAATTTAAAAGGTCAGAAGGGGAAGTCTATGACACCAGGGTAGAGGTCGGTCCAGAGTCTACATTGGCTAAAGCAGCATCAGCAGCCTTGGAAAATCTCTGCCCAGAGATGGTAAGGGGGTTGAATGACAGGTCAGAAAGAGATTACAAGGGACTGTTTGCTAGTATTGGGTACAGCTGGCTCTAATTGACAACTCTATTGCTCACATGCAGTTCTGGGTTGCCGTTCCAAGGTAGAGAGGAGCCCTGGTAGTCAGCCACAAGGAAGCAAGGGCTGTGGTTACAGTTCCAAGGGAAAGAAGAGCACTAGTGAATGCAGCTGCAGGTGACCATGGACCCTTCCTGGGTAAAAACCAGAGGGAGCACAGACAAAAAGAACAGTGATCATACCTACTTACAACACCTTGGGAGCAACAAACAAGTTCAGATCCCCAGAAACAGCTCTGAAAACAGCAGCATGAAAAGTCTGAAGCATGGGTCAGTGCCTCCTCACCCCAAGTGAGAAAAGCCTAACTTTAACATAAAGTTCAAAGTAAAAAAATAGTCTAGAAAAATGAGGAAACAACCTCAACAAAATGTGACAATGTGAAAACAGCTACAAAACCTCAAAAAATTAGGCCCAAACCCAATAAGAATTCCTGGGAGAGATAAAGAAAGAGGTAAAAGTGGTGAAGGAAATGTTGGGAAAAGAAATGACCATGGAGCAAGAAAATTATGAGAAGGAATTAACAGCTTTGTAAATCACACACACACTGAAGAAAATAATAACTTAAAAACCAGAATAGGCCAAATGGAAAAAAGAGGTATGAAATCTCACCAAAGAAAATACGTCCTTAAAAATTAGAATTGGGAGGGACGGAGTCAAGATGGCAGAGTAGAAACAGGACTTCTAAGTGGCTCTGGCTCCCACCTCCTCCAATTCATGTAAAAGGTGACCCTAAACAAACTTTGGAGCTACAGAACCCATAAAATGACACAGAGCAGCTAACCTCCTACTGAGGACAGCCCAGCAGGCCAGCAGGAAGTGGCCAGCACAGCACTCTGGGAGCTGACCCCAGCCCCACACAAGCCAGAGGTTTTAGCCTCAGGCCAGCTGGAGGGACTTCAGACCACCAGCAGCTATGGCAGATTCCAGAATTATCAATACATAGATGCTAAGAAAAAAGTGAGAGGTCAGTGCAGCATGGACTTTGGAAGTGGGTAATTTGGGAGCGTGGTCAGCCTCTATCCCCGGAGGGAGAAGCCATTGAGGTGCCACAGCTGTGCACCCGCTGACATATGGCAGCTTCAGCTCCTGGCCCGCAAATTGTAGGGGGACCAAGCAACCAGTATAAGGGGTAATCCCTCTTGCTTAAACCTGCTTGGATCAGGATCACTGTCTAGGATGGAGGTCCTGGGGTGTGAGACCAGCTTTCCAGAACATGTGGAAGCTTCAGAGAGGGCACCCAGCTAATATCTTTGGCAGCCGAGAAAACCCCAGCGATTTGGGACAAAGCTCCCCTGTCTGGTAGCAGAGTCCTACTGTGGCAAAAAGCTCAAAAGTCAAGTAATTGAGTGGCAACATGAGCAGGCAAAGGAAGCAAACCAAGCAGAGAAATCTAACTTTACACTCCTATTTTGGGGACAAAAAGGAACAAAGCATGGAACAGGAGGAAGACAAATAAGTCAGAACTCCTGCACCAAAATCTTCCATGAAAAATACAAGTTGGTTAAAGGCCATAGAGGAGCTTAAAATGATTTTGAAAAGCAAATAAGAGAAGTGGAGGAAAAATTGGGAGGAGAAATAAGAATGATGCAAGAAAATTATGAAATGAGAGTCAACAACCTGACTAAAGAAAATAACACTTTAAAAAATAGACTAACTCAGATGGCAAAAGAGGCTCAAAAAGCCATTGTGGAGAAGAATGCCTTAAAAAGCTGAATTTGCCAGATGGGAAAAAAAATCTCAAAAGCCCACTGAAGAGAATCATTCCTTCAGAATTAGATTGGAGCAAATGGAAGCTAATGACTTTATGAGAAATCAAGATACTATTAAACAGATCCAAACAAATGAAAAAACATAAGGCAATGTGAAATATCTTATTGAAAAAACCACTGACCTGGAAAATAAATCCAGGAGAGATAATTTAAAAATTATTGGACTACCTGAAAGCCATGATCAAAAAAAGAACCTAGAAATCATCCTTCAAGAAATTCTCAAGGAAAATTGCCCTGATATTTTAGAAGCAGAGGGCAAAATAGAGGTTGAAAGAATCCACCCATCACCTCCTGAAAAAGATCCCCAAAAGAAAACTCCTAGGAATATTATAGCCAGGTTCCAGAATTCCCATATCAAGGAGAAAATATTACAAGCAGTCAGGAAGAAACAATTTGATTATTGTGGAAACACAATCAGGATAACACAGGATCTGGCAGCTTCTACACTGAGGGATTGAAGGGCATGGAATATGATATTCCAGAGGTCAAAGGAGCTGGGATTAAAACCATGAATCACCTACCCAGCAAAACTGAGTGTCATGTTTCAGGGGAAAATATGGTCATTCAGTGGAATAGAGGACTTTCAAGCATTCTTGATGAAAAAACCAGAGTTGAATAGAAAATTTGACATTCAGATACAAGAAGCAAGAGAAGCATGAGATTAACAGGGAAAAGAAATTATAAGGAACTTATCAAAGTTGAGCTATTTACATTCCTACATGGCAAAATTAATAATTGTTACTTATGAAACTTTTCTCAGTATGAGAATAATTGAAGAGAATAGAAATGTTTGTGTGTGTGTGTGTGTGTGTGTGTGTGTGTATACACATACATATATATGTCTATCTAGGAGAGTATATGAACGTGTGTATATATGTGTACAGGTATACATAGATAGAGGGCACAGGACCAATGTAATGGGAAGGGATGATACTTAAAAGGTGAAATTAAGAGGTGAGAGAGGAATATAATGAGAGGATGTGGGGAGAGACAGAATGGGATAAACTATCTCATATAGAAGAGGTAAGGGAAAATGGTCACAATGGAGGTGAAGAACAGGAAGGCAAAAGGGAATGGGTCAAACTTATTCTCATTGAATTTGGCTTAGGGAGGGAATGACATATACACTAAATAGGGTATCTCACCCTTCAGGAGAATAGAGGGGAAGAGGATGAGAGGGGCGATGATAGAAGGGAGGGCAGGCTGGTGGGGAGGGAAGTTGGAAGCACCTACTTTTGAAAAGGGAAAGGATCAAAGTAGAGAACAAGTGGGAGGTCGGATAGGAGGGAGGGAAATAGTCTTTTATAATGTATCCACTATGGAAATGTTATATAAATATATATAAATACTTATATATTTATACATTTATACATGCATAAATTTATACACATATAAATATTTATGTAAATAAATGTAAATGTTATATAAATATATATAAATTATATATATACAAGCTACACATGTTCAACCTATATTGAATTGCTTATCTTTCCAGTAAGGTGGATGACAAGAGAGGAAAGGAATGAATCTGGAATTCAAAGTTTTAAAATCAAATGTTTAAATATATATACATACATACCATTATCAATATTATTTTACATGTCACTGGGAAATAAGATATATAGGCACTGAGGCATAGAAATTCACCATGCCCTACTGGAAAGTCAGAGGGGGTATGGGAGAAGATATGGGAGAGAGCAGATTGGAGGAGGGGATATCTAGTGGGACTGCTATTTTGGAGTGGTGAGTAGGGAAAAAATGGGCAGAAAATTTGTAACTCAAAATCTTGCGCAAATGAATAATGTAAACTAGAGGTTAGCAAAGCATTTGATTTAAAAAAAAAAAGAAGTGAATAATGAAAACTAAAAATAAATAAATAAAATTAAAAAAAAGAAAAGAAATAATGAGCAAGTGGACTTCAGAAAAACCTGGAAAGGCTTGCATGAATCAATACTGAATGAAGTGAGCAGAACCAGGAAAACATTGTACACAGTAACATCTACATTGTGCAATGACCAGCTTTGCTAGTCTTAGCTCTTCTGAGTAATGCAATGATATATGACAATTCCAAAAGACTCATGATGGAACATGTTATCCACCTCTAGAGAAAGAACTATAAAGTCTGAAGGGAGATTGAAGCATATTATTTTTCCTTTTTCCCCCCTTCCTTTGGTTCTAATTCTTCTTTACAACATGACTAATGTAGAAATATATTTAATATGATTGTATATGTATGGCCTATACCAGATTGCACACAGTCTTAGAGAGGAAGGAGGATATTTAACTTATGTAATTTAAAACTCAAAAGCTTATAAAAGTGAATGTTGAACAGAACCAGAACACTGTACACAGTAACAACCATGTTGTGCAAAGACTGACTTTGATATACTTAGTTCTTGTCAACAATGCAAGATTCTAAGACAACTGCAAAAGGACAATTCTAAGACAACTCACAATGGACAATGCTGTCCACATCCAGAAAAAGAACTTTGGAGTCTGAATGCAGATGGAAGCATGCTATTTGCTGTTCTTGTCTTTTGTTACTTTGTTTCTCCTTTATCATTGTTTCTCCTATTAGTTATAATTTTTTTTACATCATGACTAATGTCAAAATATGTTTAACATGAATGCATAAGTAGAGACTCTATCAGATTGCATGCCATCTTGGGGGGAGGGGAGAGGGGAAAAACTTGAAACTCAAAATCTTATGGAAGTGAATGTTGAAAACTAAAAGTAAATCAATAAATTTTTAAAAATGAAAAAAAGAAAAAAATTAGAATTGGGTGAATGGAAGCTAATGACCCCATAAGAAATCAAGAAGCAATAAAACAAAGTTAAAAAAGAAAGAAAGAAAAATAGAGAAAAATATAAAACATCTTATTGGAAAAACAACTGACCTGCAAAATAGATCCAGGAGAGATAATTTAAGAATTATTGGGCTACGTGAAAGCCATGATTACAGAAGAAGTCTAGACATCATATTCAAGAAATTTTTAAGAAAAACTACTTTGATATCTCAGATCCAGAGGGTAAAATCAGAAAAATTCACCAATCTCCTCCAGAAAAAGAACTGAAAATGAAAACTCCAGGGAATTGATGGAATCCTAATAAAGCTGCCCCCAATCCCAATATTCTAACTTTCTTATAGGCCCCACTGAACAGCAGGCTCACTGCTTCTACCTCAGCATTCACTACTCACCCCCCCCGCCAATATCCTAACTTCTTTATATATACCTCACTATTCACCAGAACAGGTGTGTCCATAAACTCATATTTCTCACAAAACAGTAGGTATGTCCATGTGATGGGATCCTAGCTACTGCCTCTAATTAGTCAGTGCCCTAGACCCATTCCTCATATTTCCCACAGAAACAGCAAGTATGTCCATGAACTCAAGCACAGCCCATCTATCTAATTTTAGACAGGATCACAATACTCAACCAATTGGAAAGCAGTACCACCAGGATGCCTAAGTAGGATGTGGACCCCAAAACAATAAAAGGGACTGTCCTTAAGTAGGCACCTGTACAGTAATAGCAAATGCTTCCTTTAGGTGAACTTATGATGTAGAGATGCTTCTTATAACATCATCATCGTGCATACATACCCCCCAAATGAGTTTTTCTGTATACATTGTGGGTAATCACATAAATAGTTGCTAATTGGGGACTGGGACCACTCCCCTAATACCTAATCCCTTAACAAATCCCTCCTGCCTTTTTAATATTCATAATTTCTCTCATTTAATTGCATCTTTACCCTATAAAAATCTATTGTTTTCTTTGAAATGCTGGTTCTTCTTGGAATTTAGCCCGCTTCATGAGAAGCATCAATCTCAATAAATGCCTATACTTGGATTAGAGACGGTCTAACTGAATTCTTTGAGACAGTTCCACAACACATTATGAAACCACAACAGAATATTTTAGCCAAATCTCAGAGCTCCCAGATCAAAGAGAAAATACTTCAAGCAGTCAGAAAGAAATGATTCAAATATCATGGAGCCACAGTCACAATTACATAAAATCTGATGATTTCCATGTTAAATGAATGGAGGATTTGGAATATGACATTCCAGAAGGCAAAGGAGATAGGGTTATGTAGCAGCAACCACCTGGCATACCTAGAGTCACTGCTAGCACAAGTTCTTAGATCTGCTTTATTAGGAAATATAACTGTTTAACATTAGTTCAGGGGAAAAATCAGTACCTTGAACTTCAGTGAAAATCCAACCAAAGAAATTAGAGAGAATACAAGTAGAGAAATAAAGACCAGAAGACAAGGCTTCTAACTGTCTGAGAAATTAGCACAGATCAACAGACAGATTCGACTGTCTGACCAAGGCAATGCTTATATAGTTACCAGAGAGATAAGCACCAACATCTGGGTTTTTCAAAGCCCAGGGTGGGGGCTCCTTAATGGCTACCCAGAGTCTCATCTGGTCAAATCACAAGAATACTCTTCCAATGAGTAAGCCTCAAAATGAAATGCTCACCTCAGAGTATATATATCTTTTTTAGAGCCAGAGGGCATCACAACCCTCATGACTCGGTGCCTAATTAGAAATTAACAAAAGGTGTGAAAGCCTTCAGACAAGCAACCCTCCACCAAGCAAGCTTCCTTTAATGGGCTCCACAGTGAGGCCAATTAATGGTCAGAGAAGATCTTGTATCCCATTAATGTTAACAGATTACAACCAAGAATCACCCACCCAGTAAAACTGAGTGAAATCTTTCAGGAGAAAAAAAATATATGTTTTAAGAAATAAAAGACTTTAAAGCATTCCTGATTAAAAGACCAGAGCTGAATAGAAAATTTGACATTCAAATACAAGGCTCAAGAGAAACATAAAAAGGTTAACATGAAAGAGTAATTATAAAGTACTCAATAAAGTTAAACTGATTATATTGCTATATGGAAAGATGATATATGTAACTACTAAGAACTTAATCATTATTAGAGCAATTAAGAAAGAATTTACATAGAGAGAAAGGGTATGAGTTGATTATGTTGCAGTGATCTTCCCCCACCCCCCCAAAATTGAGGGGGTGAGAAGGAGTGAATTCACAGGGAGAAGGGGGAAAGGAGAGGTAGATGGGGATAAAGAGGAAGGAGGATTAAGGAAAGCAGTGGTTGGAAGCAAAATAGATTTTTGGGGAGAGACAGGATAAAAAGAGAGAGAAGAAACAAAATAATGGGATTGAGGGAAATATAGTAAGTAATCATAGCTAGGAATAGGAGGAGTTTACTCATAAAATGGAAGTAGATAGCAGAATGAATTAGAAACCAGAATTCAACAATGTGTTGTTTACAAGAGACACATTTAAAACAGAAAGACACCAACAGAGTTAAAATAAAGGATTGAAATAGAATCTAATATGCCTCAGCTGATGTGAAAAAGGCAGGGGTAGTAATCATAATCTCAGACAAAAAAAAAAAGTAAAAATAGACCTAATTAAAAGAGATAATCAGGGAAACTATGTTTTGCTAAAAGGTACCAGGGACAATGAAGTAACATGAAAAACACTTATAGCAAAATTTTCTGATAATGGCCTCATTTCTTGAATATATACTGAATATACAATGGAGTATAATTTATAAAAATAAGAACCATTCCCCAAATGATCAATGGTCAAAGGATATAAACAAAGTTTTCTTTTTTTTTTTTAGCAGAGCAATTGGGGTTAAGTGACTTGCCCAAGGTCACACAGCTAATAAGTGTTAAGTGTCTGAGGCTGTTATGGGAATGGAAATGGGAATTTAAGATCTTCCCTGCCCCTAGGCCCTTTGATAGGGTTAAGTACACCTGGAGCCTGTCCTGGGAGGCTTGGTGCTCTGTAATTGGGCAGTGGGACAAGAGGGTTGTGACATTCTCTGAGCCAGGAGAAGGCTATATAAACCCTGATGGGAGGCTTTGTTTTGGGGCTCATTTTGAGAAGTGTTGTGTGATTTGACCAGATGAGACTCTGGGCAGCCATTGAGAGCCTCCCAGCTTTGAAAACCCAGATGCTGATGCTTCCCTCTTTGGTAACTGACTAGGTATGGATATAATGGTCAGACAGTTGGAGGCCTGTCTGCTGAAATGTTTATCTGTCTTCTCGTAACTTCTGCTTGTAACCTGTCTGTATTCTCTGAAGTTTGGGGTGCTGACTTTTTCCCCTGAACTAGGTAAATAACCTATGTTTGATTGATTAAAGCAAGATTGTTACCCCATTTTGAGTTGCTTTCCTTTAGAAAAACAGATCTAAGAATCTATGTTGGCAGCCACCCTAGGTATGGTGGGGTGCTTGCTACTACAGAGGCCGAATTTGAACTCAAGTCCTCCTGACTCTAGAGCTGGTACTCTATTCACTGCACCACCTAGCTGCCCCATAAACAGTTTTCAGATGAAGAATTCAAAGCTATCTATAGTCACATAAAAATGCTATAAATCACTATTGATTTGGTTGTTGTTCTTGTTTAATCATTTCAATGTTGTCCACCTCTTCTTGATCCATTTGGAGTTTTCTTTTTTTTTTTTTAAAGCAATTGGGGTTAATTAACTTGCTCAAGGTTACACGGCTAGTCATTGTTTATGCGTGGGTGCTCATTTTCTGAGGCCAGATCTGATCTCGGGTCATCCAAACTCCGAGGCTGGCGCTCTTACTCACTGCGCCACCTAGCCGCCCCCATTTGGAGTTTTCTTGGCAAAGATTGGAGTAGTTTGATATTTCCTTCTCCAGTTCATTTTATTAATGAGAAAACTGAGGCAAACAGGGTTAAGTGATTTGCCTAGGGTCACACAGCCAGATTTAAACTTTGGAAGATGTCTTCCTGACTCTAGTCCCAGCATTCTATCATTGTGCCACCTAGCTGCACCCCACTATTGATTAAAATGCAAATTAAAACAACTCTTTTAGGACACAAAATGGCGTTGGCCTTTATGCCCAGACCTGTATCATGGATGGTTGGGGAAGCAAACAAAAAGGTTTCTGGGTTATTCTTGGGAGACTAGTCATATTTGGGAGGCGGTACAGAAAGTTTGGTTGTGAGGACAGGTAAAGAAGAAGCCAGATGAAGTTGTAGGTATGACTGAGACATCTATCAGAAATGACAAATTCTGGAGAAGATGAGGGGAAAAATTTAAACTCCTAGTAGAATAGTGAACTGGTTCAACCATTCTGCAGAATAATTTGGAACTATGTCCAAAGGGCTATAAAACTGTGATTCCTTTGATCCAGCAATAGGACTATTAGGTCTGTATCCCAAAGAGATAAAAAACAGAAGGAAAAGTACCTGCATGTACAAAAGTATAACAGCTCTTTTTGTGGTGGCAAAAGAAAAAAAGGAAATCAAGGGTATGTTCATCAATTGGGTTATGGCTGAACAAGATGTGACATATGATTATGATGGAGTGTTATTATGCTGTAAGAAATGATGAGGGGGTGGTTTAAAAACATGATACGATCTGTATTAACTGATGCAAACTGAAGTGAGAAGAACCAAGAGATAGCACACAGTAACAATAATATTGTAATGATGATCAACTGTGAAAGACTTGACTACTCTGATCAATACAATGATCCAAGACAATTCCAAAGGATGGACAAAGAAAATATGCTGTCTACCTCCAGAGAGAGAACTGGTGAACTCTGAGTGTAAAATGAAATACAATTTTCTTGCTTTATTTTTGAAATATGGTTAATATGGAAATTTTTGCATGATTTCACATGTATCATTGGTATCATATTGCTTACTTTCTCAGTAGAGGAAGAGGGGAAAATAGGGAGGAAAAGAATTTGGAACTCAAAATTTAAAAGAAAAGAATGTTAAAAATAAAGGTTAATTAAAAAGTAAAAGAATTAGAGAGAAATGGAGGGAGACAGAACCATAATTACTGGGTTCATATGTCTCAGTCATACCTACAACTTCATCTGGCTTCTTCTTTACCTGTCCTCACAACCAAACTTTCTGTACCGCCTCCCAAATATGACTAGTCTCCCAAGAATAACCCAGAAACCTTCCTTTTGTTTGCTTCCCCAACTATCCATGATATAGGTCTGGGCATAAAGGCCAAGGCCATTTTGTGTTCTAAAAGCATTTGCCCTCCACAGCTATGGAGCAATGAGAGCCTTACCAGGCAACTTTCTTTATGCACAGAACATTTCATCTGATCTGTATTCTGCTGCATTTTTCTTACTATGTCTATGAGTATATTCTTTAGAAGGTCCATCTTTCTTCCTTTTCCTCCTAGAAAAGGAAAGTAATCCTGTTTCTTCATCTGCCTCTGGGGTGGGGTGTGAACAGGAACTCCTAGAGACAGGTCTATTTCACTTTTGTCAGTGCTTTGCAAATAGTAGGCATTTAATAATTGCTTACTTAATTTGACTAACTAGTATTTGCCTAAGTATCTCCTTGCTTGACACCACTCCCAAAAGATCTTATAGTTTAGACTAGAAAGCAATACATATAATCATATTATTAAATGGAATATGGTAAGTGTATAAGAGAATTATAACAAAGTGTTATTAGATTTCAGAAGAGGGAGGGAACACTTCTGAAGAGGGCAATTAGCAAAATAGCTGTGGAGGGGATAACATTGGACTTAATTCTTGAAGGCTAGGTAGGGTTCCCCAGGTGAAAGTCAGGGATGGAGTAGGGTAGAGGATATACCAGTTGGAGAGAATGGCATAAGTAACCAAAGAAAGGGAAGAAAGCAAGGAATATATTAAAGAAATGGTGATTCTTCTTTGGTTGGAATGTAAAGCACATGAAGGGAAGTAAGGTAAGAGAAGGTTAGAAATGAAGCTGTAAGTGACTTGGGGAGACCTTTGAATTCCAGCTTAACGAGTTTATACTTTATTTAGTAAACCACAGGGATCTATTGAACTATTTTGAGCAGAGAAAAGATACAAACAGAGCTATGTTTTTTTGAGAATTAATCTGTCGATGTAGTGTAAGATTAACTGGAGAGACTGGCAAGGAGGCTATTACATTGATCTAGGTTAGACATAATGAGGTCCTGAAACAGTGATAGCACAGAGAAGAGGAGAACAGATGGGATTTGTATTTCAGAGGTACTACTAACAGGAATTAGCAACTGATTGTGAAAGGTGAGAGAGAGGGATGGGTGAAAGATCACTGAGCTTTTTAACATGGGTGTCTGGGAAGATAATGCTGCTAATTTAGCAGAAATAGGAAAGTCAAGGTGCTTGAAAAATTCTGTTTTGCTATCAACTTGATTAAATGAAGTTTCTTTGCAGAAAGAGCTAGAAACAGAGAAATAGACCAGGTAACCTTGAAGGTCTCTTCTGGTGCCTGATTTTGTGAACCAGTAACATTTTTGTATTTATTTTTAGGGCTACACTAAAATACACTTAGTGTTCAGCATATAGAAACTTGTATTTCTGGTGAAAAAAAAACATTTCCAATGTAAGTAATTTACAAAATAGTCTTTTCTGTTTCTCTCTGCCTCTCCTTCCAGTTAGACACACACAATTTTTCTGCTTGTTATTTCAAACCCAGCATGAGGCTATCAGCAGGCCTGGGCATGCCTGAGGCTGTCTTTGCCTTTCATAGGTCAAGGACAATTTGTAATACATTGTACCCTTGGGACTTCCTCCCTCCCTCTCTTTCTCCATTCTCCTTCCCCACCAATCTTTCAAATTATAATACTGTAGTGTCTCCAGAGGGAATACTTCACAATTGGCTTAGCTCCTCTTATTTTTATCCTATGTACATTGAAATATTAGTGGAGACCCACATCCTTTTTTCTTTTTTGAAATACCATTAAGAAAGATAACTTTATTTCTTATTCTTTTTCAGATAAGGTGATATGTGAAGTCCATCCATTGGTAATTTTATGATTTTTGAAAGCCATGTTGTTGTTGTTTTTAATATTGAATTCCTTGTTCTTAGGATCACACTTATTGCTCATTTGACCTTTGGAATCAAAACTAGCTAAGAGCCTATAAAAGTTCTAACACTTTTTCTCCCTCCCAACCAACCAGTCAACATGCACATGTATTTCTATATATATAGATGTGTTTATACACACACATACACACACACGCATATATACACACACATTTTTTTGTTCTAGCAACTGGATACTAAGACAAAAAACCTTAGGTTATAATTATCTGTCCATTATTTTCAAACCCCAAATTTGTTTTGTATAAAAAAATAACATAATTTAATTTATAGAGTAAATCACTTTTTTCAGCTACAGATTCTTTTTCTACCATCATGTTCATTTCATCAAACTATTTCATGAAACTAGACCTAATAGGATCTGCTCAAAAGATGTTGAACCTCGAATAGAGTACCAGCCCTGGAGTCAGGAGGACCTGGGTTCAAATCCGTCCTCAGACACTTAACACAAAAACTAGCCTTGTGACCTTGGGCAAGTCACTTAACCCCAATTGCCCCTCCAAAAAAAAGATATTGAACCTCATTTTCTCGTGCCAGATAAAGATAGGCCTCTTTTCTATCAAAGAGACTATAGCCAAAGAAAGAAAAAGATTGAAAATTTTGACAGATTCAAACCACAGTTATTGACTTACATCTATTATTGATTGAATTGAGTGAGACCAAAAAATTGTTATTTCAATGATGAGGTCTCATGAACAGCAGAGTTTCTGGAAATATTGGGGCTATTTGAAGGAATCCATTGATCAGAATCTTCCATTCTGATTCAAATAAATCCAGTTCTCATATGTGTAATATGTGTATTCCTCTTATTTACCACTGATAACTTGGAAAGAGCAGCATTATTTATGAGATACACTAAAGGCAAGTTTGATGCTGCATTAGAGGCCTGATCCAACCAACCTTTGAGGAAGGATTCAAGGCTCACCTTTTAGAAAATGAATTTTGGTCCTGTAGTATGCCATTTGATGGTATCAAATACAGAGAATATTTATTTAGTGGCATTGTAGGTTTGGTTATTGGGAGGCCAAAATGCTAGTGTTTGGTCAACTCTCTTCAAAGCTAGTTAAAAGTTAAAAGCTAAGACATCTGCCTCAAAAAAAAAGATATTTTATTTGTTCATTCATTCACTTGTATTTTTATTTTTTAAGTAGCAAAGAAATCCATTTATCCAGTTTGATAGCAAAATAGAAATCAGAGAAAGTATACATAGGAGAATATATACCAGGAAATAGAGAGAGAAGGAGCTCTCCTATTGAGAGTGAAGTAACTTAGCTCAGCCAAGAGTGTTCTAGATCTCACCCAAGGGGAAGTTCCTCAAAGCCTGTAGTGTAGAAAGCTCAGGATAGGGACAGCTCCTCTTGTGTTGGCTTCATCCCAGAGTTTGTTTTTCTTCAGCTACTAAAGTGGGGTTGGCTTTATCTCTCTTCTTTCTAGAAGCTGAAAGCCAGAAGTACCTGAAGCTACTATAGAACCTGAAAAGCCTTAAGAGGCCCAATGAAAAGACTGGATGGAGTTTTTCTCTCCCACTCTCAGTGACCCTGCCCTGCATTTCACTCATACGTAGAGCACTGATTTCCTTGAATGTGGAGAATAGTCTCTTACCATTGGACTTGGGACTGGGGTTAAATTCTTCCCCTGGACTTCCTGTAAAATGAGGGCTTGAACTATTTGATCTTTAAGGTTTTTCCAAATCTAAATCTATGATCCTGTATTTGTTAATAATCCTTTATATCGTCTTACTTAATTATGCTTTTATCATGTGCTACAAATAGAAGTCACTTTAGGAGACCTGAAAGAACCTCTGATAGAACCTCTGAAGGCTTAGTGAGAGGAATACTCAAGCAGTCTTCCTTTAAGATGTAGTATTTATGCCACTTGAGTTTCTCTTTACCAAGTCAATCAATCAGTCAACAAGCATTTATTAAATCACCTACTAAGTATCAGCCTCTATACTAGGGCCACAAAGATAAAAATGAAACAACCCCTGCTATCAGAGCAGCTTCCATTCTAAAGGGGGGGGGGTACAATGTATGTATATAGAAGCAATTGACTTGATACATGACTGAAAATGAGAAGTGTTGAATAACATTGAGGTTGCAAACCTGGGTGACTGGAAAATGCATAGAAAAGTTCAGAAGAGGGATTGGTCGGAGAGAAAAGATAATGAATTCTGTTTTGGACATATGGAGTTTGTGATTCCTCGGGGTTTCCAGTGTGAAATTTCTTGAAGGCAGGTAGAGTTGCATGATAAGAACTTAGGTAAGAGACTTTGACTGGATATATAGATTTGAGAGTCGTCTGCATAGAGATAATGGAACCCATGGGAACTGAGCTAAGATGCAGTTCTTTAAAGTAAATGGATTTCAACAGTCAGAGAGGAGAATGAAGTGCCTTCAAGGCATGGGAGACAGTCGCCTGTATGAATGCACAGAGGTGGAGAGTGCAGGACAGGATGTTAAAATAGTTTATAAATTTCTTTGGCTGAAAGATATTGAAGAATACAGGAATGGGGGCAATGGGAGAGAAGTGTGGAAAAATAGGTTAGTCTACTACTAAGTATATTCCTCAAAGAAGGCAAAGACAGAAAGGAAGGGCCCATATATGATAAAAATATTCATAACAGTATAGTTTCTGATGGGGGAAAAACTGGGAAAAAGTATGCACCCATTTTATTTTGAATGGATTCATGAAATACTATGGCATATGAATTACAGCACCATAAGAAATGATGAATGTGAGAAACTCAGAGAAACTTGAGAAGGCTTGATGAACTGATGCAGAATGAAGTAAACAGGACCAGGAAAGCAATATACACAATAATTATAACAATGTATATGAAAACATACAAAAGGGCAGCTAGGTGGTATAGTGGATAGAGTTCCAGGCCTAGAGTTAGGAGGACCTCAGTTCAAATATGGCCTCAGACATTTACTAGCAATATGACCCTGGGTAAGTCACTTAACCCTGTTTGCCTCAGTTCCTTCCTCTGTAAAATGAGTTGGAGAAGGAAATGGCAAACCGCTCCAGTATCTTTGCCAAGAAAATTCCAAATAAGGTCACATAGACTAGGACACGATTGAAATGAAAACAATATGAAAACAACACTAAAAATTAGTAGCTACTTATTGATTATCATAACCAATCTTCATACACACCTCTCTCTCTTTTCATTAGAGAAGTGGAGGACTATGGATGTGGAATGTGATTTACCATGTTAACCTGATCATTACATCTGCTGGTTGTACTTAAATATTTTTCTTATTACAAGGGAAGGCTCATATTCCCATGTTGTTAAATGATTAAAGCTTATGAATAGGTTGTTTTCTAAGGAATACAAGTTAAAGTAACTCTGAGGTTCTTTCTCACACAAAGGTGACAAAAAAGGAAAATGATAAATGTTGGAGGGGTTGGGGGAAGCAGGCACATTAATTCATTGTTGGTGGGACTGTGAATGACCTAGTCATCCTGGAAAGCATTTTGGAACTATACACCAAAAGTTACTAAACTGTTCATAGCATTTTATCTAGTGGTACCAGAACTAGGCCTATACCTACAAAGAGATCAAAGAAAGAAGAAAATGACCCATATCTACAAAAATATTTATAACAGTTCTTTTTGTGGTACCAAAGAATTAGAAACTATCAGAGTGCCAATCACTTGTATCAGAATGACTGAAAAAGATTTATGTGAATGTAATAGAATGCCAGTGTCATAAAAATTGATGAATAGCATTGTTTCAGAGAACTTTGGGACTGCTTATGTGAACTGATAGAGTGAAAAGAGTGGAAGCAAGAGAACACATAAAGAAAACACATTATAAAGAAAAGCATCTCTGAATTCTGATCGACACAGTGACCAATTATGATGCCAAAGGGCCAATGATGAAGTATGCTTTGCACCTCCTGACAGAGAAACATGATGGACTCATGGGAATGTGTGATGTGGCAAGGATCTGGATTGACACAGGCAGCCAGGATCCAGGGCCCATAAACACCAACACTGCACTTGCTTCATGCTGACACATCCAAAGATAATGTAAGAGGCATGGGGAAGTAGTTGCAGGGGAGGGGAAGAACAGGAAGGCAAAAAGGCAAAACCATATTCTCATTGAAGTTGGTTCAAGGAGAGAATCACATACATACTAAATAGGATATCTCACCCTGCAGGAGAGGGTGGGAGATGAGGGGGATGAGAGGGGGGAGGATGGAGGGGAGGGAATACTGGGGGGAGAGGAGGTTGGAAGTACCCACTATCAAAGAGGGACAGGATCAAAGTAGGGAATGGACTAGGTGGGAGGTGAGATGGGTGGGAGGGAAATATAAGCAGTCTTTTACAATATATCTACTATGGTAATGTTTTGCATAGCTATACATGTACAACACATACTGAATTGCTTATCTTCTCAGAGGGAGTGGGTGACAAGGGAGGAAGGGAATGGATCTGAAAATAAAAGTTTTAATATTAAATGTTTCATAAGATGTCCAGGCATTGGGGCTCAGAGATTTATCTTGCTCTAATGGCAAAGTCGAAGGGGGTATGGGAGAAGATATGGGAGAGAGCAGATTGGATGAGGGGATATCTAGTGGGACTGCTATTCTGGGGTGGTGGGTAGGGAAAAATGGGGGAAAATTGTAACTCAAAATTTGGTGGAAATGAACGATGTAAACATATGAGCTTATTGTTGGCATGCTGCCTTCTTTGTGTGTTTCTCTATATATCAAAGGAGCATTGGTCAATAAGTACAGATGCCTCTACTCCCCATCCCTACTGGTTGCATTGAGAATAGGAATCCCTTATCTACAGTTCCACTGTCTTTCTTAGGTCTGGCCAAACCCAGTGTGAATCTGCTAGGAGCAGAGCTCCTGCCTTACAGAATGTGTTATAGTTTTGGGATATGGCCAATGCAAGAATCTGTGTTCCTTAACTATGCATTTTTGTTATAAGGGTGTTGATTTTATTTTTCAGTGTGGTGGGGGTTGTAGGTAGGAGAGAGAAGCAGATATTCATTCATTAAAAAAAGTAAAATTAAGTAAAAAATATAAAGGAAGGCTGTGTGCATGTGTGGTCATGTCCAGTTTAAATAGAAGTGTTTGTGATATAGAAACAACAACAACAAAACCTTTATAGAAAGGTAAGTGGGAGTACATGGAGAATCTTAAATGTCAGGCTTCCTCAAATTCAATCAATTCATAAACATTCATTGCACTAAGGAAAATAGCCATTTGCCTGGCCATTTGGTCATTTCCTTTCAGGTGGTGCTTGTGACATTCAGGAGAAAGTGGAATTAGGAAAAGTTTCAGCGTTAAATAAGCTTAGCACTTGGAGAAGGTACTTGTCCTTAGGAGACAACCAGGTGAATGGCAAAACCTTGTTTGACTTTAAGGAGACACTGCAAAATAGATTTTTAGGAGGCTTGGAAGCTTGACACATCCAAAGATGTATGCTTGTTTTGGTCTTTAGGAGAAGGTTTGATGTAAGGCAGATTGCAATGAATTTTCTCTCATTTTTTCCTGCCTTCATCAGGTACTAACCAGAAACAGTGGGGGAAAGGAGTTACCTGACTGGGTTACAATAGCTGCACTTTTTAACATCATAGTACCTAAAATTCTAAAAGAGCAAGTTGAAATATGCTTCATGATTGATAAAGGATTCCAGATGCAATTCTGAAGGTAAACACTGCTAGAATTTAGCAGTCTGACCTGTAATATTAGGGTGATTTAATCTGCTTCTTATGTGCAGAAGCATTTTGTTAATTTCTCCCTTTCCTTTTCTCTTTCAAAGCACTGACTCTGGTCAGAGGGACTAAGTTTAAATTTCACATCTTATACCACCCGTGTAACTGTGGGCAAGTCATTTAATTTCTTTGGATTCCAATTTCCTCCTCCATAAAATGAGGGGCTTGGATGAGGTGGCCTCTGAAGGCTCTTCCTGATCTATATTTGTGGTCTTATAAGTCTATTCTGATGTTCACCCAGAGGCTTGCCCAGAATCTGAAATTCCTTGGGTGTTAGCTACAAAGACCAAGCCTTAACTAGAAAGTTGGGTAGACTTTGAACCAGAAGTGAGGCTTTGTATGAATGCCTTTGGGAGCTCCATCAGATCTCAGGAGTATTTTTCCCTTAAGAACAAACAAGCATTTTGGAAACACTAATTTTCATTTCTCAAACCTTCCAGGTTGTAGGTAGTGTTACATCTGACTAGGTGTATAAACAGACCCAGTGTTTCTGATGTCTGCCACTTTTGTGAACATCTATATGGAACTCAGAGGATGCTGGGCAATTTGTACAATAGCTGTAGTGCTGACTCCCCTGCCTTCAAAAGGTTGATGCCTTCAAAGAGAAAATATAGACAGTTCTGCAAAATGCTCACTGCTGCAAGCTGATTTTTTCTTTTATTCTTGTAGTCCAAGAGAACTTGCCCAAGAAATTATTCTCAGAGGGCGTGGTAAAGCAAATTCAGCCTCTAATCCCCAGTACCATTAGAAATAAGATTGTCTTCAGGGGGTGGTTAAACTTCCTTGATGATGGTTCCTTTGTGACAAGGAGTTCAGAGTCTGAGCTGGGACCATATAGTAGAATTATAAGGATGCTAGGTGCATTGTGAACCCTTCTTCCTATTCATGTAACTGGGACCAATTCAGGCAGTGAAGAGGAGATATATCATCACCAGTGTCATCTGGAACTTGCAAGGTCTATGAACTACTAATCCTGTTCATGACCTTGGCAAGCTGGGGTAAGGAGAATGAATATTTTTACCCCCTTTATATTTCAAAATCCCTGAGAAGGGAAAGTGAAACTCATTTCCTTGCCCTATTCCTTTTATGAACCTCATAAGCTCATTCAAGCTCTGGGGGGTGGGAGGGAGATTCTATGTGCTATGGAACATCTGGGAGGAAGAAAGGGGAACAAAAAGAGTCAGTGAGTGATGTCAGTTTCTGTAAAAGAGTAGGAGAACTTATCTATTTTCTTTTTCCTTTTTACTCTATATACAATAAAAACTTCAATGATCAAATACAATGTAGATCTGTAGGTGCCAAAGAAAGAGATCTGAATGAGTGATCTATAGAGAAATAGAGGGGGCAGAGCTAGAATATAAGAATAGTCCATGATTAAATAACAAAATTAATCCCTTCCATTGAGATTTAGTCAATTAGCATTTACTAAGTGCCAAGTAGGTGCCAGGCACTGTTTTAAACACTAAGAATGCAAAAATAAGTGGACAAATGTCACTTTAGAGCCAGTTTTTTGTTTGTTTGTTTTTGGTCACCATGGTGTGGTCACCATGATTCCCAGACTGGTAATGTAATGAGTTACTGAGCATCTTGGCCTAGCAGCTCAAATAGAGTGACACATGTCAGTTAACTGAAATTTTCCACTCCAGTATAACTCAGACTCCTGGAATATAGCTAGGTGACAGCACATACAAGCTAATACTCCTAGTGAATACTCTACACAGTTATACTACATGTGAATGGCAATACTAGGTCTCTTCCAGATCTATATCCATGATCAAATCATTCTTTATTAAGGAATTGGACTTTTAGGGGGTAGGAGAGCGGGTGAATGGGATTTAGAGAGAGGTTAGTAAAAAGGACCTGACAATCATCTAACCATACATTATTGAAACTGAATTTTTCATTTCGTGCCTATCTCTTTAATAAGGGAAGAAATACAGTTTACCTGGAATAGACCCAAACTAAAGGGGTAGACTCTGGATTCCAAATGAATGGAAAATACTTAGCAAGATGCTTCATCTTCTCATAGCTGGTATTTAGTGTTTGGAACATTCAGAAAAGGTGGTTGAATCAAGCCAAGACTATGTAGTTGTCTCTAGACTATACAGTTGTCAAGACTATACAGGGACCAGGGCAAATAAACTGTGGATACTGGAGAGGAGAGCTATTTTCTTCCCTATTGGGAATAATAGCCTATAAATGGGCAACTATAGCAAAAAGCAAAAGATCTTTGTACCATAAAGGAGAATATTGCTTCACTTAGAGAGCTCAGGAAATCATCTCGAAGCTGTCAGGTACTCTCCAGTAGATCTTTATTCCTGAAGTGTTTTCTAGGTTGTAGGAGGCTCAGTGAACAGTTCTTGATCAGAATTACTTCAGAGCACTCAGCTGGAATGTAGATCTCAGAGGGTGGGTGGGTGACTCACATCCTCCAGAACCATACAAAAGGATCTCTAACAGAGGAGCGTGTTTTGTTACATCTTAATTGCTAACTTGCTTGAGTTACATTTCATCCAATTTGTAAAAGTAAACACTTTAAAAATCCACAAACTTCCTTTTTAACCTTAATGATGAATACTTGTAATGCTGAACCCTTTGTACACTTATAAGGATAAGACTGAAACATAAATTGGTTGTGAGAATTCTCTAGAGCAGTATGCACCCACTCAGAAGCTTAGGAAAAGAAGAAAAGCAGCAGCTTTTCTCTCTTTCCATCCTCCTTTCTCCTTCTTCAAGTCCATATTTTGGTAATAGATATCTTTTCCTTTTCACTGGGGCAGGAGTAGTTACTAAGAGTACAATATGTGAATAAACCAGTGGATGGCACCCCAAGCCTTACAGAAGTGTCAGACCTGAGTTTCCAGGTTCTGAACTCCTTTTAGTATCTTATGGAAGTATAAGCTCTATGTCCTTACTCTTATTTTTAAAGTGAGGGACTTAAACTAGATGATATCTCGGGTCCTTTCTAATTCTATGATCCAACAATAACAATAGCAACAACAAAAACTGGAATTTATATGGCCCTTTAAAGTCTGCGAGGTTCTTTACAAATATTATCTGATGTGGTCCTTATAACAACTCTGGGAGATAGGTGCTATTATCTCCATTTTATGGATGAGAAAACTGAGGCAAACAGGTTAAATCACTGGCTCAAAGTCACAAATAAGTGTCTGGGCTAAATTTGAACTCAGATCTGACTCCAGGTTCATTATATTATCCTCTGTTTCCCTTTGTTTTGTCTAAGGTATAAAATATGGAAATGTCTAACAGGAATTTATAATTTATGAAATGCTCATGCTTCCATTCCCATGGTCTTTTTATGTAATAACTTTGCATGATCTAAATACACAAACACAGTATTATGTACAAATACATGCATATGCATGTATTACATATAAAATGGATTAAGGTGCTATAGCACATTTACAAAACGGAATTGTAATAAATTATATAGCAGTAAAACTAGTGAGCTACTGAGCCAGACTTTTACCCCTGTAAAAGGTTGAAATCTCAATCTTCTAATAGTTATATCTATTCCTGTTAGGATCCTCCACCATCTCCTCAAGTCTGTCCAAAATCATGTTTGTTGCTTCCATGACACTCCAAACCATTTTCCATTCAGCCATTAAAGTGATTTTCCTAAAGTACTTGGTGTGCTATGATCCATGGTGTCATAAAGAGTGAGACACTACTGAACAAATGAACCTTTATCCTATATATGGCTTTTTAATACATTTTTTGTTTGTTGTCTTCCACTAAATTGTGAGATCTTTGAGAGCAGGGACTGGCTTTTGTCTCTTTTTGTATTCCTAGAACTTAGTACAGTGCCTGACACATAGTAGACATTTAATGTTAATCGATTGATTTCAAAGCTATATCTCCATAGGACAGGGAATAGGATCCAGACCTGTCATTTCAATGGTATAGAGAATTCCCTTTGGAACCAACTCTTTTCAACAATGCAGATTGGTACCTTCTGTACAACTAAATGCTTAGAGAATTGCCCAGAGAACTGAGAGCTTAAGCAACTTACCCAGACACAGTCAGTATGTATCAGAGGCAAAATTTGAACCCAGATATTCCTGATTCTGATTCTTTACGTCTTTATCAATGTTGCCAAAATGGCTCCAGCTTCTAGGCAAGCAATAAGTGAAAAACTGATTTAGGACAGCCTTTATTTTACCCAAAAGACAGAATGCAGAAAATAAAAGTAAATAGCCTTGGTAACTTGGCTACTCATAAATAATACATAAAATGTTTTTTCTCCCTTTTTGTTGATGCCTATCTTTCCTCTAGGGATCTACCCATATGGTCTCCTAGAGTCATAGCATTGCTCTCTGGTTTAGACAAATTTGGGGCTGTTAGAGAGGCAATTTCAAACTATCTCTTTTGCCCCAGATATCTATGCATCATGTCTTGTGATACTGTGCGAAGGTCTTGGACTTGGAAATGAATCAGCTCAGGTTTGCTAGGCACCTATCTGCTTCCCTTTCTCAATATACTGGAAAGTCTTCTCTTCATTGCAAAGACCTATATATGTCTCTGTCTTGTATTTCTGTAAGGAATTGTATTCCCTGAAAGGAAAAAAGAACTTGGGTTTGATAGGGTGATAATCCCTTTTCCAAACTGATTTGCACAATCCCAATGAGCCATGGTATTAGTGAAGGGCAAAATCCATATTTTTGCTTCTCTATATCAAAGCTCAGTCCTTTGTTGTTACTCTGGCTCCAGAGCAATATGTCAAGAGTTCCTGCATTAATGGACTATCACAGGGTTTCTTAAGCAAGGGGGGGTCATGAACTTCTTGGTTTTTGTTTTTAAATTTTGATGATGATATTTTAATGCAGAGTTTTGGGACACTCTATATAATGCCTTTAGAAGTTTGTTCCCCTGAGAAGAGAGAGAACACAGCACTTCCTTCTGAATAGGATTATCTGTCAGCCATTCCATAAACTCAGTAGTGTTCTCTGATGGACTGTGACTTGGCAGATAGGAGAGAAGCTCAGGGAATACAAAGATTCTATAACATTCTCTTCCTTTTCACTCTCCTCCCCTTCAGAGCTATCCCGAGAAATCTAAATTAAAAGCTTCGACTTCCTCAGAATCCACTCAGTCCTCAACCACCTACAATCTGGTTTCCGCCCCCTACCACTCTATTGAAACTGTTCTTTCCACAATTAACAGTAATCTATTCACTGCCATATCCAAAAGTATTTTTTTTTCAGTTTTTATTCTCTTTTGCCTCTTCTTAGCATTTTTTACTGTTGATCATCCCTCCTTCTTGACTCTCTTTCTTCCTTTAAATGTCAAGGTTCTCCATTGGATTTCCTTCTACCTATCTGGTCATTCTTTTCTACCTCATCTATTGATTAATTTTTCTTTTACCATCTGAAAACTATAGGTGTCACCAAAGGCTCTGTCTGGTCTTTGATTATCTCTGATATATCCCTTATCTAATCATCACTACAAATTACTCCCAAATCTATATATCCTACCCTAATCTTAGCACTAAGTGTCAGTCTCAAATTTCACATTGCCTGTTGGAAACCTATAGATGGATGTATGCTCCATCAGCACTTCCAAATCAACTTGTCCAAAGTTCAAGTCAACATCTCCATAAACCTTCTAGTTTTTGCAACTTCTTTTTCTGTTGATGATCTAACCATCTTCCCTTTTAACTAGACCTGAAACCTCTGTCATCTTTGACTTCTATTCCTTTTTGCATTTTATATTGTTTGCCAAATCTGTTTCATTCTACTTTCACAATACTTCTTAAATGTATTCCTTTCTCTCCATGCCCATGGCCCCCTCCCTAAAATCTGAACTAATATGAACTATTGTAATAGCTTCCTAAATTATCTCTTTCTCCAACTTCATTACTCTCTAACCCATTTTTCACATAGCTGCTAAGTTAATTTCCCAATATACCAGTTTCATAATGTTATTCTTGTTAAAAACAGAAATAAACAAACAAAAAAGCCCTTGCTAGTGTCTCCTTGTTCACAGTCTCAAATGGATCTATTATCACATTAATGTAAATGTTCTCTTTGGTGATGGACGTCACAGCTCATTCATGCCTTAGTCATGTCACACTTTGAGACCATTTTGCACATGCTCCTATAAGCTCATTTGTTGAGGAGTGGGTTGTAGACCTAGCTTGCTGGGGGCCATTCTTACTTCCACTTTATGTAGGTGAAATGTAGGTGAACCATAGAAAGCTGTTCATCTGATTATCCCTCTCTCTTGTCACATGACCAGTTTTTCTCTCCTCCCCTCAGTCCATTATACATTTATTTTATATCTTTTATTTTGGTTTTGGATATATGTTTTGCTCCCTGCTTATATCCACCACGTGCCTCTCTACTATTATTATTAATTATTTAACATGGATATAGTGCTTTAAAGATTACAAAACAACCCTAGGAGACAGTTGCTGTTATTATGTTCATTTTACAGATAAATTCAGTGAAGCAGATGAAGGTTAATAGTGATTTTTGACTTATATTTAAAAAATTCCTTTAACTTCTGTTTAGTGTTTAATTGCCAAAATATAACTTTTGAGAAACATTTTAAAGTCTTCAATTTTTACAAACTGCCAAGGGTTATCTAGGTTTGACACTCCAACCCTGCCCCACCCCACTCACTCAAATATTGTTTTATGGTCTTTTAAGCAAATGAATGGGAAGGAGAAAGTCAAAGGGGAACTCCTCTAGTTGGGTGTTCTTTGAAGCACTAATCAACTCCTCACTTTTTTTTGTTTCAAATTCCTACTTTTACTATGTAAATATGGCCAAAAGCAAGGCTTTCCAGAATTTGGGCCTCTTTTTACAATGGTCATTGAAAATCTTTGGATCTCTCTTACTTCCTCAGTTTTAGGTTCTTAACTCTACATGAGGTCTACCACCTCACAGATGTGTGCTGTCCTCAGTTTGGCCTTTGCTTCTGTAATCTTCCTATTGCTATTGTTTCCATCCCTAGTTACTTCCTTAAGTCCAGGGGCGGGGGGAGGAGCACATGTGGCCCTCTAGGCCCTCAAGTGTGGCTCTTTGACTGAACCCAAATTCAGTATGTGAATTTGGATTCAGTCAAAGGGCCACACTTGAGGACCTAGAGGGCCATGAGGTTACAGGTCCCCCACCCCTGCTCTAGTCCCTTGCTCCTGTTGAATTATAACATGTCTTTGTTGTGTGGTTGTGGTATAACTCTTTAAACAGTACGGGACACAGGGCATAAAACATGGCATAATGTTGAATGTTGGTAGCCAAAAGCTTCTCAGTCCCCCAATACTGCTTTACTCTAATAGGCTAACCAACACATAGCAATTAGGAGTTCATCTTTGGTATCTGACAGTTTTCTTTGGCTGTCTCTGTGATGCTCTGGGCAAAAGGTCAAATTTGAAAAAGATCTTAGTAGTCTCCTGTTCTAATGAATACCTGAGCAGTAGTGCCTTCCAAAACATTCCTGACATGATTATTCAGCCTCTGGTTGAATATCTCAAGTGACCGGGAATTACTATTTCCCAAAACAGCCCATTCCAATTTTAAGTAGCTCTGATTTTTAAGAATTTTTTTTCCCTTCACATTAAACCCTGATTTTCCTTTATTCACCTTTCACTAATATCTCATAGTTCTGCCTTCTGGGGCCAAACTGAGCAATGTGAAACCTCCTTTCATGTGACAGTTAACATAAGCCCCTGAAGTCTTCACTTTTCTAGGTGAAACATCCCTGTTTCCTTCTATTGGCCTTTGTATGGCATGTTTCCAAAGTAATTTGGATACAGTAGAGCTTTATATAGGATGGCAACACTGTGTGTGTGAGAAAAAATACCCTGTGATCAGAGTTTCTAACCTGAAACCTGTCAAGCCCTTCATCTAGGGCATACAATGTAGCCTGATTACTTTATTCTCTTACAATTACATTTTTATCTGAAAACAATTTTCAGTTAAGCTCTGCTTGACAGGTATAAAGTATAATACATCTGACCCAGAGAATGTCACAAACACTTTTAATCTTTCCAACTTAACCTTTTCATTCTGACATAACCTTTACCTTTTTGAAATGAATAAGAAATCTGAGGACCTCCATCTTACAGTTATAAGGAAAGTCGAGTAAAGAGGCACTTTGGTTGATTGCCCTGCAGAATGGTCACGGGAGTCATAGTCCTATGCCAAAGAACTAATTTGCTTGATACTCATGACAATCTTCACCCCCCCCCCACCCCCAACCCCTCACCAAACCTCTAAATAAAATTTTATCCATGTGAAAAGGGCAGTATAATTACTGGCCTGTATTTATATTTGCTTGTCAAAGCAAATGTATAAATATTTATTATTTATCATTTGGCAACCACCCTTGAATACTATAGGGAATACAAACAGTTTTACACTCAAGAACTTCACAGACTAATTGGAAGCACCTACTGTGTGTCAGGCACTGTACTAAATGCTTCACTAAGTTGATCACATTTGATCCTTACCACAATCCTGAGAGGTAGATGCTAATATTGTCCCCATTTTAGAGCTGAGGAAACTGAGGCCTTAGTAGTAGGTTAAGTTACTTGCCCAGGGTCACTTAGCTAGTAAGTGTCTGAAGCTAGAGTTGAACTTAAGGTCTAATTGACTCTAGGCCCAGTGTTCATTCATTCCACAGTGCCACCTTGCTGTATATACAGCCTCCACCCTTTGCCTCCCCCAATCAACCAACAAAAACAAAACTACTATTACTAAATGCCTTATGCATGTGATAAAGACAACAAATACCGGGAGGGAGATATAACTTTAGGTTGGTAGAAAGGGAATAGTTTTGGGCAAGGAAAGATTCAGGGAGGTAGTAGGACTTGAGTGGGACTTTGAAGGCCAGGTAGGATTCTGATAGGCAGGATAATGGACATAGAGCATTCTGGAAAGGGGTGATGGAATAAACTACAACGTAAAGTAGGAAAATGTGAGGTATATGTATATGACAGTGAATCAATTCAGAGTTGGGGCAACAGGTAGGCAAGATTGGCATCTATCCAGTGTGCAGGGGACATAATGTGGAGTCACTTAAAATGCTACTTTTTTTTTTAAAGCAATTGGGGTTAAGTAACTTGCTCAAGGTTACACAGCTAGTCATTATTTATG
>WOXC01002492.1:35000-189869 GCA_011680675.1 Gymnobelideus leadbeateri | reverse complement strand
AGGATTCAAACAGAAAATGTGTTTCAATTTAAAAAATAGCTAAGAGAAGAATAGAAACAATCATCTTAGGCATTTACAAAAGGAGTTATTAAGGAAAATGCTTATCAAATTAAAGTTTTAGATTATAATTCTATCTTCAACATTTCTGAAAGCAGCAACTGTCCTGAAAATTAGCTCTGTTGGCTGAAGAATTTGTATTTTTTAATAAGTGGAAGTGTGATAATTAGTGTGGGACAGTGAAAAGAAAAACATAGGCTTTAGAAGGACATGACTCAGTTTCATATCTTGGCCCTGCTGCTAATTCCCTGTGAGACCTTAAACAAGTCATTTTACTTCTCTGGCACTTACATTTTTTGGTATTCTTATATAATTATAGAATACTGAAACCGGAATTTTCTTTGGCAAACAATGAGCACACTATCTTTATTTTAAAAGAGAAGAGAGTGATTTAAAGAGAAGCCGACTGATTTGTCCAAGGTTATAAATCAAGTTAGTAAAACAGTTGGAAATGAAGTCTCCTAAGTCCTAAGCCTGGATTCTTCCTAGTTCACAGCAGTCTTTCTCTTCCTAGTAATTGAACTTGCAGTAGAAGAAACCATAGTCTGTGTAGGCACAATATTTTTGGATACACACATATGTGTGCATGTGCAAAAAATCAGACATGTAGCTTGTGCCTTTTTAATATAAAGTCAAGAAAATATGTATATACAATAGCAAATAAATGTTTCAGGAAAAGATCATTTTTAAAAAAGCGTTCCCTATTGTTGGAATTAATTGGTTCCTTTTTATTTTTCCCTTTGTGTTTCAATATGTTTGTTTTTTATTTAAGGGATTTTTTTCCCAGATAAAAGGGCTTTATCATGATTTATTTTTCTTTTGAAAAAAAAATCTGAGATTGTAAAAAGAATAGTAAAAATACATAATATATGAGATTTAAAGGCACCAAGTTGTATATCTTTATATGAACAAATGAGATAATTCAGAAGAACAATGTGTGTGTGTGTGTGTGTGTGTGTGTGTGTGTGTGTGTGTGTGTGTGTGTGTGAAAGTAAGGGATGGGGAAGGAAAGGAAAATAAAAGAGAACAGAACAGGTAGAGGGGAAATAGCAAAGTCAAGAGATAAAGGTTAGGAAGGAAAGGCAAAAGAAGAGCAAAAAAGGAAAGATCAGTAGAGGAGAGAAAAAGAAATGATAGGAGAGAATTGAATTGACAAGATTTGAATAGCAGACTTTCCACCAAGAAGAATCAAAAGCAAGTCACCAAGCTGACAGGATCAGAACAATGCAGAACAGAAGATATAGACCATGAAATTCAAAATGAGCCATGGGACCACAGTCCCTTATAAGTACAGTGGGAATTCCATAATTCTCCCATTAGACTATAAGCTCCTTGGGAACAGGACTGTCTTTTGCCTTTTGCTGTAATCCTAGTGCTTAGCAAATTGCCTGGCACATAGTAGATACTTAATGAATATTTTTTGATTGAATCCCAATAGTATGGACTGATTAATTCAAACTCATCAAATCATAAGCATTTATTTCAAAGTTGTTTATTCATGATGTTGATATTATAGTACAAATTATTCTCTCAGTTCTGTTTATTTCATTCTGCATGTTTTCTTAAATATCTTCTAAGATGTCTCTCAAAATATCTTTTTCATTGTTTCTTGTTGCACAGTAATATCCATTATATTAATATAAATTAGCTTTCAACTGATGGGTACCCCTTTACTTTGCCACTGGAAAAAGAACTGCTATAAATTATTTTTGTAATTAAAAATAAATAACATCCATCTATGATGTATTTATATACAGCCAATTACTATCACTTCATTTTTACCTTGCATTTCAATATATGTTTGTCTTCCCTTTGCTTCTTAATCATTGTGTGAAGATTTATGAGTAGAATATACATGCAAGTCATTTGGAGCTTTCGGGAGATACAAGAAATGAATGCAAGGCAAATATTTTTTTCAATGACTTACTTTGGCAATGAAAAATTTGCAGGAAACATCATTTTCCTTCCCTTCCCTTCCTTTCCCTTCCTTTCCCTTCCCTTCCCTTCCCTTCCCTTCCCTTCCCTTCCCTTCCCTTCCCTTCCCTTCCCTTCCCTTCCCTTCCCTTCCCTCCCCTTCCCTTCCTTTCCTTTCTTTCTTTCTCTCCTCTTCTCTCCTCTCCTCTCCTCTCCCCTCCCCTCCCCTCCCCTCCCCTCCTCTCCTCTCCTCCCCTCTCCTCTCCTCTCCTCTCCTCTCCTCTCCTCTCCTCTCCTCTCCTCTCCCCTCCCCTCCTCTCCCCTCCCCTCCCCTCCTCTCCCCTCCCCTCCCCTCCTCTCCCCTCCCCCCTTCTCCTCTCCTCTCCTCTCTTTTTTCCTTTCCTTTTTGGAGAGGGGAAGGCAGGGTAATTGGGGTTAAGTGACTTGACCAAGGCTAGTAAGTGTTAGTATCTGAGGTCAAATTTGAATTCAGGTACTCCTGACTCTGAGGCTGGTGTTCTATTCACTGTGCCACCTAACCACACCAAGACCAGTGTTTTCTGCATGTTATTTTGTTGATAGAACACTTTGCTTGTATTCCACGGGGAAATACAAGCTATGAAGGGAATGATTGCATGGTTAGAATTGTGTCTGAGGCACCTGAATCATTTCCAAGATTTTATAGCAGTTACCATATAACAAGGCATGCAAATTTTTTTTGGTAAAAAGAATAAATTCGGGAAACTACAAAACATTCTTCATGATTCAATCATCTCTCTTGTGTTTTTCCTTCCTTTAAATTGTTTGAGGAATTTGCCATTTGCTCTGCTTTGAATTCTTTCCAGGTATAGTATTTACAACACTAACCTATATAGATTTCTATTAAGTATGTGCTTATTTTTCTGTATCGCAATGAATCTGGCTGGATTCTAAAAACCAGAACTCTTCACTGATGAATGGCAAACAGTTGACTAGAAATTCTCTTTCATGTCTATGTACAATTAAGTCACAAAGCCTTACACATGGCATGGGTTTTCTTTCTGGCATTATTATCCTTTCACATTTCAGTAAAAGATCCTATGAATAAGGATTGAAATATCAGAAGCAGTATTATTCCCAACAACAAAACCTGCCAACATAGAGTATCCTTGCTTCCTGTGCTGGACACATCTGTTGAGAGGCTCTCTTGAGTACTGGAAGGACATTATTTTTCAGCTGCTGACTGGGGGAAATGACCTTGTATGATAATCTGGGCACAAACAGAATCATAGTTTACATTTGTTTTAAAGTACCTTGAGATTGAAAAAGATTAAGAAAAAGTAATGAATTCCAGACCTTACTGCCAAGGACATCAAACTAAAGAAAAATTTTAGAGATATTCTTTGCAGCAATACTACTGGATTTTTGGAAGCAACTTGCATTTTTAGAAGAGAAAATAAACTGACTTTTTCCTATTTGCCTTTGAGGGGAAATATTTTGCATGCAACTCAGAAGAACAAAGGAAAAGAAGAGAAAAATAATCAATTTTATTCTTTTTTCCTTTTCCTTTCTTCTTCTTTTGCTCCCGAAGCAAAAGAAACACTGTCAGTAATGACAATCATTGTTAGTTCAGTTAATGATCTAATATTAATTAAGGCCATGGATTGAAACTCACTATGTATAAAGTATGGAACTGAGTACTATGGATACATACAAAAAAGTAATCTTTGTCCTCAGATAATTTCCTATGTGATTGACCAGACAGGAAAAATACAAATGCCAAGTAACCCAAGAGTGGTAATAGGGAATGCATATGTTCAAGATTGGAGATTAGTATGGTAAAAGATAAGACATTCTAGTATCCTATTAAGTGACCATGAAATTATGATTTCTAGGCTGGGAGGAAGACAAGTGGACCCAAAAAGAGCAATGATGGAGTGCGAGAAAAAAGATGAGTGAACAGATCATCGAATCATAGATCTGGAGTTGAAAGGGACTTCTAAGGTTAAACTAGTTTTATCCCTTATTTAATCCTTTACCTCTATTGTAATTAGGTCAAAGAACAAGTTCAGTAGACATGAATAAATCAAAAAGAAAAGGGTAGGGAGATATTTCCATTTATAATAGTAATGTGATGGCTCCTAAATGAACCCAGTTCTCATAAGAAATATTCCAGAAAATAGTTAAAATGGCACATTATTAAAAAAAAATCAAGGAAACCAAAGAAAAACACTATCAACTGCACCATCAAGTCTATTATTGCACAAGAAACTGGCTAGAAGTCTGTAGGTGCTAAAGAGTGGTGATTCTTGGGGAAGACTGAAGCTAATGAAGTTTTTCTAGACGGGAGGCTGAAGTCAACATGATGTTATCTGGATCTTCTAGAGTAAGAGAAAAGAAAAAAAAAACCTCCTGTTTTAAAAAAAAAAGTCTTAGAATTAGAAATCTTCTTTAGAAATATACTAGAGGAATATATCTTATCAGTAAGAAAAAAAAATTTGAAAGTAACCCCCCTGATATGTGTGAATATACCTATTTTAAATTATATATAAGTAATATTGTACTAATAACTATGGGTATTATAAAATATACACAAGGGGGCAGAGCCAAGATGGCACAGTAGAAACAGCCCGTCCAAGCCACTCTCCCCCCAGATAACCTCCAAAATATGTAAAAGGGGACTCTGAACAACTTCTGGAGCCCCAGCAACCACAGAACTACACAGAGAAGCTAACCTCCCGCTGAGGACAGCCTAGCAGCCCTGTAGGAAGGACCAGTGCAGCACTCTGGGAGCAGGCAGCGCTCTGGGAGCCAGCAACTCAGCAAGCAGTGCACAGAGAGCCATGCCCAGGTCCACAGGGCGGCAGGGCCAGCAGACAGCTGGAGGGACCCCAGAACACCAGCAGCTGTGGCGATTCCAGGATTATCAACATAGACATGCCTAGGACAAAGTGAGAGGTTAGTGCCCTATGGACTTTGGGACCAGTATTTGGGGAACGCGTCAGCTTTCACCCCTGGGGGCTAGAAGCCGCTAAGGAGAAACGCCATTTTGTAGTTTTCAGAGGCAGCTCCAGCTCCTGGCCTGCGAACTGTAGGGAGATCCAGCTATCAGTCTTGGGGGGTAATTGTTCTTGCTTTAACTCCAAGGATCTGGATTGTAATCTGGGTGGAGGTCGTGGGTGGGTTTCCAGCTTGCCAGAAACGGAAGTTGTCCCCTACAAGTTCGGGAAGAAAATTCCCCTGTCTGGCGGCAGAGCCATAGTGTGGCAACAAGCCCAAAAGTCAAGTAATTAAGTGACAACATGTCAAGGCAAAGGAAACAAATTACACAGAAAAATGCAACCTTAGACTCCTACTTTGGGGGCAAAGAAGATCGAAGCATGGAACAGTCAGAGGACTGTGAGGTCAGAAATCCTGCTCCAAAAGCCCCAAAGGAAAATATGAGTGGATTACAGGCCATAGAGGACCTTAAGAAGGACTTTAAAAATCAAATAAGAGGAGTGGAGGAAAAATTGGGAAGAGGAATGAGAAGGATGCAGGAAAAGTATGAAATGAGGGTCAACAGCCTGACTGAGGAAAACACCACCTTAAAAAATAGACTAACTCAAATGGCAAAGGAGGCCCAAAAGGGCAATGAGGAGAAGAATGCCTTAAAACGCTGAATTTGCCAGATGGAAAAAGAATCTCAAAAGGTCACTGAGGAGATTCATTCTCTCAGAGTTAGACTGGAGCAAATGGAAGCTAATGACTTTATGAGAAATCAAGATGCTGTTAAGCAGATCCAAACAAATGAAAGATTAGAAGGCAATGTGAAATATCTCATGGGAAAAACCACTGACCTGGAAAGTAGATCCAGGAGAGACAATTTAAAAATTATTGGACTACCTGAAAGCCATGATCAGAGAAAGAACCTAGAAATCACCCTTCAAGAATTTCTCAAGGAAAATTTCCCTGATGTTTTAGATCCAGAGGGCAAAATAGAGGTTGAAAGAATCCACTGATCACTTCCTGAAAAAGATCCCAAAAAGAAAACTCGCAGGAGTATTATAGCCAGGTTCCAGAATCCCCAGATCAAGGAGAAAATACTACAAGCAGCCAGGAAGAAACAATTTCAATATTGTGGAAACACAATCAGAATAGCCCAGGCCCTGGCAGCTTCTACACTGAGGGATTGAAGGGCATGGAATATGATATTCCAGAGGGCAAAAGAGCTGGGACTGAACCCAAGGGTCACCTACCCAGCAAAACTGAGTATTTTGTTTCAGGGGAAAATATGGTCATTCAGTGGAATAGAAGACTTTCAAGCATTCTTGAGGAAAAAACCAGAGTTGAATAGAAAATTTGACATGCAGACACAAGAAGCAAGAGATGCCTGAGAAGGTAATCAGGGAAAAGAAATCAAAAGGAACTTATCAAAGTTGAACTATGTACATTCCTATATGGAGAAACAATAACTGAGACTGATGAAATCTTTATTGGCATGAAAATAATGGAAGAAGGGTGTATGGTCATATGAATACATATGTGAATGCGTGTATATATTTTTACAGTTATATATGGATAGAGGGCATAGGTTGAATTTGTTGGGAAGGGAGGATACTCAAGGGGTGAAATTATGAGGTGAGAGAGGAAAGTGGCAAGAGGAGATGGGGAGAGATAGGGTAGAGTAAACTATCTCATGTGGAACAAACAAGGGGAAGAGGCTGCAAGGGAGGGGAAGAATAGAAAGGCAAAAAGGCAAAACCACATTCTCATTGAATTTGGTTCAGGGAGAGAATGACATACATAGTAAGTGGGGTATCTCAACCTGCAGCAGAATAGGGGGAAGGGGGATGAGAGGAGGGATGATGGATGGGAGGGCATCCTTGGGGTGAGGGGAGGTTGGAAGTACCCACTATAGAAGAGGGACAGGATCAAGTAGGGAATGGACCAGGTGGGGGGTGGGATGAGTGGGAGGGAATTATAAGCAGCCTTGTACAATATATCTACTATGGTAATGTTTTGTATAGCTAGACATGTACAACATATACTGAATTACTTATCTTCCCAGAGGGAATGGGTGACAAGGGAGGAAGGGAATGGATCTGAAATTCGAGGTCTTAAAATTAAATGTTTCAAATATATATAAATACTATTATTAATACTCTTTTGCTTGTAATTGGGAGATAATATGTGCAGGCATTGGAACACAGAGATTCACCTTCCTCTAATGGAAAAGTTGAAGGGGGTATGGCAGAAGATAGGCGAGAGAGCAGATTGGAGGAGGTGATGTCTTGCAGGACTGCTATCCTGGGAGAGTGGGTAGGGGAGAAACAGGGGGAAAATAATTGTAACTTAAAGTCTGGCAGAAATGAATGATGTAAAACAGAAGGTAATAAAGCATTTGTTTAAAAAAATAAAATATACACAAAATTAATTTTAAAATAAAAGGTAATATAACATTTGATTATAAGGCTAATAGGAAGCCCCTTGAGTTTCTTGAGTAAGGGAGTAACATAAACAGACTTACTATTTAGGATAATCACTTAAGTAGTAAGTCTGTTTATGTTACTCCCTTAGGGTGAAAAACTTTCTTGCTATTGAATTACTCCATGTAGGGATGATGAAGTCCTGAATTTTGGTTGTGGGTGTGTGTGTATATTTGGAAGAGGATAGATGTGAGAGATGTGGAGGTAGAATCAACTGGACTGAACAACTTCTTAGAGTGATGGAATGTGAAGATTGAAGCTGAAACTGAACTTGGATGGCAGTGCTCTCAACAGCCATAAGGAACCAACTCTAATAGAGAAGCTTAGAAGAAAGTATTCGGGAGAAGAGATAATTTAATTATATTTAAAAAGCTGATCGCAATCAATTCAAGCTTCTTCATCTTGTGTGACTCACTTTGTCCCATTCAAAATGAAAAGAGGAAAAGTGGGGCTTTTAATCATCATTCACTGCCCCCTAGTGCAGAATGGTATGTGACCACATGAACGTATGTGACACCACCATGGCATGATGAGGTGTGGTGGGGTAAGAGGTGGGGTGTGAAATTTTCCCTATGCCACTTACATAGGCAGAGTTTAGGGAGTGTTGTGGGATAATGCCAGGTATTATGTAGTGGTTTTGAAGACAAAAACCATGCAGAAAGTAAAAGCTTCAAACCATCACTTTATCCTCTGGCTGTCAAAATCCCTCCCTTGGTTGAGTCCCTGGTCTCCCAGGGATCTCAACCTTTTGTCTGATGGTCACTGACCTAAAGGATATTCTGTTTTCTTTAACAAATTTCACCCAAACCATTGATTCATAGAGTGTTAGAGCTTAATAATGTTAAAGTCTACCTAAGGGACCATCTTATTTCATGGATGAGAACACTAGTCACAGAGACAAAGAACTTGAGAGGCAGAATGATAATTCACTTCCCTTGATTTCCAGTCTAGAAATCTATCTACTATACCATTCTGCCTCTCAGATATGTTCATGTATTCTGCCCAAGAATAGCTTCTTATCATCTCCATAAACACAATCACATGATATCCTGGAACACGATCATGTTATCTATTAAACTTTTTTTTCTAGGACCTATTCTTTCAGTTTTTCTTCTTGATTCTCCTTTCTAATGCTTCATATTTTGCTGTACTCATGGCATTCTCTGATCGCAGAACATTTTAGTTTGAGATATTTTAGGACTTAATAAAAAAAATCACACTGGGAACTAGGATGCTTGAGTTCTAGTTCAAATCGATACCGATTATCTGTAGGACCATGGACATGTTGCAAGCTTGTTAGGCATATATTTCTTGATCTATGAAATGAAAATTAAGAATAGATGACCTTGACTATATGGCCATTAACACTAAAGCTTTGTGAGTTGCAAGATCAAGAAATTGGTTTGAAATATATGACTTTTGAAATCTAATTAGTCTAAAGTACAGCCCCTTGTTTGCTGTTACTGACCGTGCCAAAGTTTCTATTAACTTCTCTCCCTTCCTGTTTTTCAAAATATCCATGATGCAGTTGTGATCTAGATATCAAAAGATACAGGTTTACAGGTTAGGTGTATATGTAAGCTGCACCCTTTCTGGTAGCCTTCTGTATTTAAAGTAACACCCTCTATAGACATTAATTACTCATAGGAAAAGGGCAAGTTCTATTGCAGAGAAGTGTGAGGCTGATCTCATTTCATTACTTTAAAGTTTGAAACACATAGTAAAGTATAAGTGATGTTTAAGAAAGAAGGGGAAAAAGCTATTTTGCTCACTGAGAAGTCATGACACTTCACACATTCTTTTTTTTTTTTTAAGCAATTGGGGTTAAGTAACTTGCTCAAGGTTACACGGCTAGTCATTTGATTTATGCGTGGGTGCTCATTTTCTGAGGCCGGATCTGATCTCGGGTCATCCAAACTCCGAGGCCGGCACTCTTACTCACTACGCCACCTAGCCGCCCCTTTAGGGCAATTGGGGTTAAGTAACTTGCCCAAGGTTACACGGCTAGGTTTTTGTTTGTATGGATTAAGTGTCAGAGGCCGGCTCTGAACTCAGAGCCTTCTGATTCCAGGGCCGGCGCTCTATTCACTGCGCCACCTAGCCTCCCCCACTTCACACATTCTTAATGGGAGTCTTTGAATTGCCCCTATCCTAGCCCATAAGCTAAAAATAGTCCCTGCTTCAGGCAGCAGTTACACTGAGGCAAGTATGCAAAGGGAAGCAATGACTGGGGTGTGCACAAAGGATTCTGAAAAACGCTATCTGTATTAGGTCAGCATTTCCTGCACCTTTACTGTTACTCATTGGGCCCAACTGGAAAAAGAAGGGGGTGAAGAAAAATTCATGTTCCCTTTTTGAGTCTCCTCTCACCCCTGCTGCCCTATCTCCTCATTTAAAAATACCACTTTCTGAAATCAAAAGGCCTATTTATTTTATTTCATATTTAGAGTTTTACATTTTCTGATTTGTGAGTTGTCAAGGAAACATTCTTTTACAAGGTACTTGGATCTGTGTTTTGACCTTTATCTGAGAATGTCAATTGCTCATGTGTGGCACCAAGATACATTCTGTTAGCTGTTAGGTTTTAGAAAAAAGATAATTTTGAAAATTAAATATAGCCTTCAAATCCAAAAAGAATCTAAAGATTGGTAGACTTGAGGTTATTTGCCAATTTTCTTTTAGATTTTGATGTGAAATAAGTAAGTGAAAGGAAAAGGTGGGGAAAGAAATTTATCTGCCTGAGAAGCTGGAGAAATAACTGTCTTCTGTTCAGAACTCAAATCTTTTCATGCCAAATACAAACAATTTTCACAGATAGAAAATTGTCAAATTCCCCCTCTCCTTGTTAAAAACAAACTGATTTTGGGAAAATGCAGATTTTTTAAACATTAAAAAAAATTTCTAGCCAAATCAAATATGCGATATTATCTCAGAGTGAATTTCGGCCACATTTTCAGTGTCAAATATAGAGAGTTTCTAGAAGTTTTCTGAATAATTTTGTAGTCCTACAGGTTGTTATTAATAAAAATACAAAAGCATAGTTGTAATACAACAACAACACAAAGAAATTTTAAGTTACAGTTACCTAGAATCTTATCCAAAGTATATTTCCATATATCTGCCATATATCTATGTAAATTAATATTGAATCTCATCTCACTTGCATTTCCTACCCTTCTCAAAAGCTCTAGATCTCAGAGTCCCATGATAAAGAAGGCAATATACGTGATTCTTAAACTGTGGGTGGTGATCCCATGTTGCTACCCACAATTTAAGAAGCATTCATAGAAGTTGCTAGTGGAAAAAAAAAAGTTTTAGAAGCCATAAGTAATGAAAGGACTAATGGAGAAGAGATCAGAAGACCAAAATATGAATTTTGGTTCTACTAACTAGATGTATTGCACATTCCTTTGTTTCCTTAGTCTCTGCTTCCCCTTATTAAAATAAGAAAAGTAGAATATAAACTTGCAGACAGGAACTATTTCCCCTTTTTTTTTCCTTCATAATTTAGGATGCTTTATATAATGTTTAGTAAATATTAGGAGCTATTTGTTGTTGTTGTGGTGTGACTGGACTATGGTAACCTCTAAAGTGTCTTGCAGATCTAATGTTGTGAGACCCTTAGTATAAACCCTCTAAGAACTGCCCTGGTGTGCTAATTTGTCCAACAGATTCTATCTTTACTCTGAGTCTAGTCCAAAGGCAGTTACCTCATTCTCTTTAATTCTTAATTAATTGAGAAAGGGAGAAAAAGGAGAATTTTGCTTGTGATTAATTAGTATTTCACTACTACTGTACCTCAGGTATGTGTTCTATTCTCAGTGGGCACTAAATATTGAATTAAATTTATTATTCTGTATGAAATATCCCAATTTCTAATATGCAGCCCAAGTGGTTATTTTCTTTCAGCTACATTTGCATCTAAGGGAAAAAAAAACAAAAAAAAACCTTAATGCTTAGGATCCTAGACTCGTGTGTGACAGATAGAGAAGAAAGTCGGACCTAGAGTCAGTAGACCAGGATCCAAATCCTAGCTCTAACACTTGCTATCTATCTGCCCTTGGGCAAGTCACTTACCTGTTCTAGGATTCAATTTCCACATCTATAAAATGGGAGTAGGAATACTTTCAGTCTCAGAATTATTATAAGGAAAATGCTTAGTAAAGCATAACATTTTTACAAAGCAAGGGGTGACTTAGGGTTAAAAAGGACTTTAGAAATCTCCTGTTCCATCCCCACTTCCCTTTACACATAAGGAATCTTTTTTTTTTTTTTGGCTTTTTTTTTTTGGAGGGCAATTGGGGTTCAGTGATTTGCCAAAGGTCACACAGCTATTTTTTGTGTTAAGTGTCTGAGGCCAAATTTGAACTCAGGTCTTCCTGACTCTAGGGCCGGTGCTCTATTCACTGCACCACCTAGCCTCCCCTAACACATAAGGAATCTGATTTTGAAAGAGGTTGAGGGTCCTAGGCCAATGTTTCACTTTTTAGATAATCTCATACAAGGGTACTTATCTCTCTTCTCCTGTTATTACTTTGTTTTGCTTCTTTCTGAGTTTTTCTTCCCTAAAAATATAGAGTTTTAGACCTGGAAAACCCCCCAGAGATCATTCTAGTCTGTTTCTCTATATAATTGTTTTATAGAGAAAGGTACTCCAATATCTTTCTTAAAATCTAATATTATACTTATTTTTCTTCCTCCTGTGGTATTCTCTGGTGACCTGTTGGTCAGTACTAATGTAGAATCTCACTGTGGAGTTTTGCTTTTGCTAAGGTGTCAGTCAGTGACATAACTTTTTTATGTACTCAACACATCAATATTTAAAAAGTAGTTTGTTCCTGATGAACGATGCTTGATCAAGCTGACAGAGTAGCAGGAAGTAGTTCACTTTCATCCTAGGTCTTTGTGACCATGGGCATAACATCTTGAGATACCAATAGAAACTATAAGCATAAAATATCTGAGCTTTCAAGGACTCTCAGATTAATCCAGCCCCTTCATTTTATAGATGAGAAAATTGAGTCTCAGAGAGACTAAATGACTTGTCTTACATCACATAGAAATTCAGTGACATATCTGGGACTCAAATCAAGCTCTACTGATGTCCAACTCATGTTCCTTCAAATACACAATACAGCTTCCATAGCCTAAAATGACAGTACAGATTCTCCAAACTGTCAGGGATGTCAGAGGCCACCAAGGATAATTCATAGATGAAAAAGAAGCTTCTCTACAACATCCCCAACAAGGGACATATCCTGTCTTTGCTGTAAGAATTGAAATTAGAATCATATACAGTTATCCCTCCTATATCTCAGTTCTTTGGGGTGCAATGCCCCCATGATCTAGAAAATCCACATAAAAATGTTTGGTTCTCCCTTCACACCACAGAAGAAGTCTGAATTTTTTATTTTCTTTTTTGAGGTATTTACAGTACCTTATTATAAAATTTTGGTTAAGAACTTTGTCATAGGCTTTCTGTTGTGTACTGGCTTTTATGTATCATCTGCAAGCTTCTGCAAGACTCCCCCAAAATCGTATTTAATTTCTTATGTTGATCTACAATATATCAAAACTACTATGGGTTGTCACGATGTGGAAGGTATAGATGTAGAGGAAGTGCTGGAAGAGACCTTAGAGTCATCTAATCTAATATTCTCCTTTTTTTCAGATTAAAAATAGGTCTAGAGAGGTGGAATAATTTGCTCAAGGCTACACTGTTGCCTAAGTGGCAGAATCAGTATTGAAACTCAGCTTCTTTGACTCAAGAGTTTAGAGTATTTCCACTGCACCAGCTGGGAAATCATCAAATCTCAAGATAAGTCAATTCAGTTTTGGAACAGTTCAAACTGATATAACATTTTCCCTTATATCAAGTCTAAATCAGCCTTACTTTAACTCTTTACCATTCCTCTTTGTTTTGTCCCTTCTAGCCAATTAAAAAGATAACATTCTGCCCCCTTTTCCATATGACAATTTTCAAATACTTGAGGACTGATACATTGCACCTCTCAATCTTCTTTTTTTTCTAAGCTGAATATCCATGGTTCTCTGATTCATTCTTATGTCATACAATGGCATAAGAATTAATTGGGACAAAATAAAATAGCTACATTTATTGGCATATAATAAAACTGGTAAATTTTTAAAACTTTAAAGACTTTTAATATGTATATGTTAAATATGTACATATATATCCTCTTTTGCTCTAAGCATTTATATTACATGATGAAGCATTGATGTTATAAAAATTGCTTATATTCTTTAATTCTTCATCATGAAATCATACTTCTAAAGTCATATTGGAAATTAAGTGCACTTTTGATAATAGTCATTTTTTGCAAGTCTAGTCTTGAGTAGTCAATGAGTTTTAGACGAGGGACATTATCAGGTTATTAGATCATGTTTATCTTGGTCTCTTGGGTAAATATCTTAACCTTCCAATATACCAGGCATAGTTCAAGATCTGAAGCAGTATTCCATCTTCACTTGAGAAGTGTTATAATTCTGGGAGAATTTTGCTTCTTTCTATGTCTATCTATTTGTTGGAGTTCATCACGCTTTCAATGGTGACAAGTCTTCCAAGCCAACTAAAATTCTGTAATTGTCAAAAGTACCATTGAAATGATAAGATCTCGACACATTTATAGGACTGCAAAGTGTTAATTACCCCTCCAATAATTGTGATGCTCACACATATGCACATATATACACATATATGTATTGTGTTTCGTGTAGTACATGCATGTGTATATGTGCATTTATGTATGTATATGTGTGTATACAAACATATACATATATATGTATGTGTATCCCAAGCATCTTGGGGTATATGAATATTTAAAAATCTTATAAGCATATATATGTATATATATGTGTATATATATATATGTATGTGTACAAATAATATACACAAATGCGTGTATGTGTATACCAATCATTGTAGGGGAGAATGAACGTTTTGTAGTCTTATAAACATGCCAAGATCTCACAATATTTTGGTGCTTTTGACAGAAGTTTT
This sequence comes from Gymnobelideus leadbeateri, assembly GCA_011680675.1. Taxonomy (NCBI): domain Eukaryota; kingdom Metazoa; phylum Chordata; class Mammalia; order Diprotodontia; family Petauridae; genus Gymnobelideus; species Gymnobelideus leadbeateri. The sequence goes on along the minus strand of WOXC01002492.1, from coordinate 175,430 downwards.
GGCATAACTTTGAGTGGAAAAGTCAGTGTCATCAGTAAAAGTTATCTTTCCAATCTCCACTACCCCAGTCTTTGTGTGGTTTGGCCCAGGATAATTTTTTTTTTCTTCATAGCATACCCCTCAGCCTTGGTTATAAAACTCTGAATACTCTTGACAGCAGAGGTATCAAACATGACTGACAAGACACATAAAGTTTCCAACACTCTCAAGTGTGACCTAAGCCAAATTGAAATGTGACACCACATACTTAGAGCTATGTCACTCTTGGCAAGTCCCTTAATCTCTTCTTCAGTTTCCTCATCTGTATAATGGGGATGATTATATCACTTAACTAGCAGGGTTATTGTTGTAGGAGAAAATGAGATAATTTTTGAAAAGTACTTTGCAACTCTAAAGCACTATGTTATGGTTTTTGTTGTGTTTTAGCAGCTCTTAATCCTATAGCCTTTCATCCAATGTACCTACCATAGGTAGGAACACTGTATTAGGTTTTGAGGGCAATACAAAAGAAAATAAAAGATAAAGTTTCTGTCATCAAACATGTGAAATCTAGCTGGGAAATAAAACATATAAACATGTTTGTATGTTAGATCTAAAGCAGCAATAGACTTTAAGAATCAGATAGTCCATCCAACTCATTTTTCTATGAGAAAACTACAGTTGTTAGGAGTTTAAGTCACTTGTTTGAGGCCAAACAGCTAGTGTGTATCAGAGTCATGTCTTGAACCCAGGTCTTTTCACTGGCACTCTGTACAATAAGCAGGCAGCTAGGTGATAAGTGGGTAGAAGTCTGGGGCTGGAGTCATTAAGACCTGAGTTCAAATTTGACCTTAGACATTTATTAGCTGTTTTGATACTGGGCAAGTCACTTAATCCTTGTTTTTCTCAGTTTCCTCAACTGTAAAATGGGGATAATTACAGCACCCACATCTCAAGGTTGTTTGTTATAAGGATCAAATAAGATAATATTTGTAAAGCACTTAGCCTCATATTACGTACTATATAAATACCTGTTCCTTTCCTTCACTTTCCTCATGGGATCCTAACATTAACCAGTCAGTTGCTATGTATATTTTTAAGTGCCTACTATGTGAAACACACCTTAGGGAATAAAGTCGGAGATTCAGTGTCTGTCTTTGAGAAGCTCACAATTGAGTTAAGGAAAGAAAGTATCAGTAGATGAAAATATTTTGTCTAATATTGAATACTAATTATTTCAAAAAAGCAGTGTTTGTCATATCATATCCTCTTTTTCTAAAGCAAACCTACAGCTTGGTAGATGATCTTCTAGAATTGCTGTGGTTGTCATAAGTACCTTGCTCTGCATTTAATATGCTGAAAAGCATTGAACTGAGGCTGATGTTTGGATGACAGATTTTCAATCCTCAGGCTTATGGTAGTTGTGTAAGGCCTAAGAGACCTTAAGTCCCACTGGCACAGCTTTTAGGAACTTGTGATAATTTCTGCAGCACAACTGAATTCTAAAAGTTAAATGATAATAAAGGAATTTTATTCAACAGAAGAAAGTAGGCTAGTAGAACAGTTTATTATCTGTTGCCAAATCATTGATATTTGCATTAGGTGCTATGAGTTTACAAGGAGAGATTGCAGTGGGCTAGAATAAGCACTTGGGAGGCTCAGTGGATATAATAACAGGCCTGTGGTCAGAACGACCTGAGTTCAAATTCAGCCTCAGATACTTACTATCTGTTTGACCCTGGATAAATTGCTTAACCTCGGTTTGTTTCAGTTTCTTCAGCTGTAAAAGAGGGAAAATAACAGAACCTTAATTCCGGGTTGTCATGAGGATCAAATGAGATAAAAATGTGTTTGGCACTATTCTAGGCACATACTAATTGTTATATAAGCATTAGTTATCATTATAATAACAACAGCAACAACAATAGTTATTATTAGCCTAAGAAAGCTTCAGGAAAAGAGAAGGAACAAATGAAGGATTTGGGAAACTAGAGATTGTTTCCTTTTTTCTATTTCTTACTAATCAAATAAGTAATATGACAGAGAAAAATATGCTGAGTGATGAAAGTATAACCAAATTTGAAATTTGGAGGCTGTTAATCAGGGAAAACTGAACAGAAGGGGAACTTTTAGTCTAGTTTTAAAGCAAAGAAGAACAGTTTAGAGAAGAGAATGGAAGGAGGTCATGAAGACTGGGAAGAACACAAAAGCAGCTCATCCTTATCATTTATCTCTGCCTCCAAAACACCTACAGATATTACTTTTGTTGTTGTTTAGTCACTTCTCTTTGTGACCCCATTTAGGATTTTCTTTGCAAAGGTACTGGAGTGGTTTTCTATTTCCTCCTCCAGTTTTTTTTTTCTAGATGAGGCAGAGTTAAATGACTTGCCCAGGGTCACACAGCTAGTAAGTTTCTGAGGCCAGATTTGAACTCAGGAAGATGAATCTTCCTTGGGGTGGCTAGGTGGCGCAGTGAATAGAACACTGGCCCTGGAGTCAGGAGGACCTGAGTTCAAATGTAGCCTCAGGCACTTAACACTTACTAGTCGTGTGACCTTGGGCAAGTCACTTACCCCCAATTGCCCTACCTTCCCCCCCTCAAAAAAAAGCAAAAAAAAACCACCCCCCTCAATAATACTATTTTAAAAAAAGATGACTCCAACCCCAGTACTCTATCCACTGGTGACAACCAATAGTGCTAATGGATAAATGTAGACTAGGTGATTTTGAAGGTAGGTAGGTTAAAACTGGTTAAATGCCTTTAAACAAAGTTGTTGTCATGTCTTGTCTTCTTTCTTCCATGTTAAATATCTCCAGTTATGTCAGCTAATCATTTATGGCAATGCACTCTAGGACATTCACAAATCTGCTTATCCCCCAACCCTGATTTTGCTTGTATCGATGTGCTTTCTAAAATTTGTCATCCAAAACTAAAATCATAATCCAGATATTTTATTATGAGATAAGAGACAGCAGTACTATCACATCATTAGTTCTTTGCCTTATTCCTCTTCTGATTCTGTGGAAGATCACAAAATCACCACCTCACATGGGTTCTATTACCTTATAACAAATTTACTGTGAGAGTGACACACAGATAAATAAAGACAGAAAGAACGACTAGATTTGACAAGTAAAACATACAAGAAACCTATAAAATATCCCGAGACAGTTGTGCATAGAGGGATGCATTTTCACAGGATCATTGAATCATATGTTTAGAACTAGAAAGGATCTTAAAATGGATTCGATAAAACCCACGTATTTTAAAGATATGAAAACTTAGGTTCAGAGTGTCTAAATGACCTCTCTAAGGTCATACATATATCAGATGGTAGAGCTGGCATTTGAACTCCAGTCCTTGACTCCAAATCAAGCAGAACACTATTGGGAGTGAATTGGGGGGGTGGGGAGGCGGGGGAAAGGATTGTATAGCATGTCCTATTTCTGTTTAATTCTGCAATCAGTTTAATAGATCTACTTTTAAAAAAAAGGCAATTGGGGTTAATTGACTTGCCCAGGGGTCACATATCTAGTAAGTTTCTAGGGCTGGATTTGAAATCAGCTCCTCCTGACTAAAAAGCTAGGGTTCTATCCACTGCACTACCCAGCTGCCCCCAACAGATCTACTTTTAAACTCCCACACAAGGAAAGTTGGGCTGGTAAGGGAATTATTTAACACTATTTTGCTTTTAAGTTGTCATATGAGTACATGTACATATGAGTAAAGGCCCAGGTCTTTTGTCCAGATGACTTTTATACATTTTGATAGGTGCAAGAGCTCACAGATTTGGATTATTCCTGATTTGTTTTTGCAGTAAAGTTCCTGAGAAATTGATCAAATTACTCAGTTTTCATAGCTTTATGAGAGCACACTTAGCATGAAGCCATCTACTTCAAACTGAGATTCAACCTACCTTTCTGGTTAATGGTGCCTTGTTCTGATAGAGAGTATTTTATAGGTTAGCATGTTGTTGGGTTCTATATCTTCTTTGGAATTTTATGAGCTTAGAATCATGTTTTGTTTTGTTTTCATTTATTCAAGTAATTATTTCAAAGACTTTGTATCTGATAGAGCACAAATGACTTCTGCTACTTACAAGCTTTTATCTATTCTTTTATTATCACTGAACAATTTTGGAATCTAAAATAGAGAGAAAAGAGAAAACATCCACTTTACATGAGTCACTAACTTGGCATTTATTATTTCAAAGCAGATCATCAACTTGATGATTCATTAGGGAGCAGGAACACTGCAACAGCTCATCCCTTTGCTAGCAATATGTACATGGCCTAAAAACATGCAAAAATATTTAGAAAAGAAAGGTTAGACAAGTGGGCTACACTATTTCTTTTTTTTTTTTTTTAAAGCAGTTGGGGTTAAGTAACTTGCTCAAGGTTACACGGCTAGTCATTATTTATGTGTGGGTGCTCATTTTCTGAGACCGGATCTGATCTCAGGTCATCCCAACTCCGAGGCCGGCGCTCTTACTCACTGCGTCACCTAGCCGCCCCTTTAGGACAATTGGGGTTAAGTAACTTGCCCAAGGTTACACGGCTAGGTTTTTGTTTGTATGGATTAAGTGTAGGAGGCCAGCTCCGAACTCAGGTCCTTCTGATTCCAGGGCCGGCGCTCTATTCACTGCGCCACCTAGCCGCCCCTACACTATTTCTTACAAGTTAGAAAATCCAAGTACCAAATATTAAGCCAAATTGCCCAAGGAGCCTGGTTTATTATGTACAATGACACAGAAATACCAAACTTCAATACAAAGCATTTATTCTGTGCTTACCATGTGCCAGGGAAAGTGCTAGGTATTAAAAATACAGAGATAGAATAAAGCATTAATAATGTTGTGATGAAGTACAATCAAAGAGAATGGTCTGGGAGGAAGAAGATGGAACATTTAGTCTTAGCTGGCACTAGTTAAGCTTTATAAATTTGAGCAAGTCCCTTAAGAATCTTAATATGTGTTTTTTTCATATAGAAAGTTGAAGGGTTTAACTCAGATTAATTGCAATCACCTATGTTGGTCACAAAGAACAGATAGGGAAACATTTTCTCTAGTCTTGGTAGAGAGTTGAGAGAGTAAAAATGTGGAATGTTTCACATGCTGTCGGTCATGGTCATCATGTTGACTGATTTTCATTAATAATGGAGGGCTCAGTGACCGTTGGGAGCCCAGCCATAGAGGACAGCCCGTGAAAAAGCCTAGGAATGAAAGAAGGAATATTACCTTCAAGGAAGAGATGGGTAAAGGAACAAACATTCACTAAGCTCCTACTATGTGCCAGGTACTGTGCTTCATGCTTTACAAATATTTTCTTATTTCATTATCAAATATCAAAGAGAGGATATCAAAAAAGTATGAAAGGAATATAGAATGGAATATAGTATGGAGTATGGAATGGAGTATGGAATGGAGTATGAAAGGAATATAGAATGTGGAGAGGAAATAATATATAATCTGCCTATAAAGATAACATGTAGCTAGGTTGTGAGAGGATTTAATTGCTAAGACAAAGAATTTGAATTCCATCTTAGAGTCAATAAGGAAGACTGAAATTTCTTGAAGAAAGGAATAATATGGCATTCCTGTACCTTAAGAATGTTAATTACTTTCCACAATATTTTATCTCTGTTATTTAATTCCCTTATTTGAGTAGATATGAATATACCAGATTATTTTTATCTTTCTCCCCTTAAAAGAAGGAGAAGATGATTGAGGAGAATGGGAAGAGGAGTCACACTACAAGCATTGATTTCATCTTACAAATCTCAATAAGTTTGAGGTCAGTTTTGACTTGTTATACAAAGATCTTTAAAGTTCATCTAGTGTACATTTTGTACCTTTATGTGTCCATGGACTGTTTCTGTACTAGCCTATTTCTTGATTTTTCTCCACTGAACTTTGGCATATCTTCATTCTTCTTAAATTGTAGCCATTTGTTAATGTATTTAGCTTAGTGGATATATGCAAGCACTTATCTTTCTCTTCCAGGAAGAGGAAATCTCTGGATATTTCTAGGAATTTTTATTTCTAAGGAGAAAAGTATTTTTAAAGACTTTTCTGCTAAAAATTATGCCTTAAGTGCCCACTTGTACTTGGGAAAATGAAAAGTATATTTATCCTATTCTTTCCCTTTAAGAGCTTAAAACCTAAAATAGTATTGATGTAGTACATGATGCTTTTTATCAATTCACAAAGCATCCAATAAACAATCTAGCCAGTTGTCTAGTGAGATGTATTATTCAGTGATTAGACCAGTGTGCCACAACTACTAAATTTCAAAGGCAGGATTTGAACCCAAGTATTGCTGATTCCAACTCCAACATTCTTATCTACCATGTCAAGAACTTTTCTATAGCATCAATATAGACACATAAATTATAACTCCATCTTTTCTTCTTTTTATTTTGTCTCATTCAGGCAAACCCCTAGCTATGACATAGCTATGACATAGTTTCTAGGTATGTGATCCTGGTCAGATCAGTTTAATCTTTCTGTATCTCTGTTTCCTCATATAAAAATACACAATACTATTTCTCTAATGTTATTATTCATGAGCCCCCATTTCAAAGCTTCTTTCAATGATTATAAGTTTTTATCCTTTAACTAGTCAGACTTAACTTCTAGACCTGGGTATTTGCTAGGTGGTATAGTCATGATGTTTGATACAGAAACCTTTTCTAAAAGTCTGGAATACACTCTCCCAAAAGTGCATAGGAAGTCTTAAGGAACGTGGGCTTAAATTTAGAACTCATGTGTCAAACTGGGTAACTCATAGCCCTTAGAAGTCCTTTTATTGTTAATCCCTTTTTCCCTTTTGTGGAACATGGCTTTCTTATAGAGTTTTGAAATTGCCTTTTCTCAGTATATCTATATTGTTCTTGGCTCCTAGTGCAGTGATTGCAATCCACCATTGTTGTTCCATGACTACTACTAGGAAATTAATAGAGAGCTCCACATCTTCTGACTTTTTAAAATTCACAAGGTAAAATTATTTTTCAAAGTAGACAGTAAGACAAAGAGATGACATGAAAGCAGGTCTCTCCTAATTGAAGACTGTCGTAATTCCATTAGAGTAGGTGGCCTTTTCTTCCTAGAGGAGATAAGGCATGCATGCCAACAAATATAGTGCAAGCTAGAATAAGCACAGGAGGTAATATCAAATTTCTGGGGAGATAGAAAAACTTTCCTGATTTGGGAGATGAGGGAAGACTAAATTAAAGGATTCTGTTTGAGACAGGTCTTATGGGCAGTCCAATGGAGAAAAATGAGGCAGTGAAGACATTTCAGGCAGAGGCAATTAAGTGACCAATGTCAGATAGGCAGGAATTTACCAGGCTTTCTCAGTAAACATATTTCAAATTTACTTTTTTAAGAGTGGAAAATGCTTTCACCCAATGGAATAACTACCTGAGGGTGATTTCTAGTATCAGTTGTAGGCTGAAGTTAGAGGTAGTTTGGATGGGGAGAAGACTTCCCAGTGCTCTTAAATCATACTCCATAAGCTCTGTTCTACCAATTCCTGTTCTTCATTTTTGAGTTTCAAGAGCCATAGATTGACAGCTGTAAGGGACTCTAGAAGACACTTCACCCAGTTCCCAAAATTTTTATCTCAACCAATCAATGATGAAAGTTAGGCTCAGGCAAAATGACAAGGTCACATGAGTAATAAATGTCAGAAGTAGAATTGGAGCCCAGGTCTACTGCCTCCAAATCCAATGTGCTTTTCACTGTGCCAGACAGGGACAAGATATTGCTATGAATGTTAACAGCTCAGGAATGTGCTTTGCATATGAAAAAAGACAAATGTCCTTATGGGACAGCAATAAATAGTTACCTATAACTATGATAAGACCTTAGCCATAATGATCTTTATATTTGTGTTTCAGTGATAATGTAGCAGGCCCATCCGCATTTTAAAAGGTGATTTTGTTACTCAGAAATATTAAATGGATCTCTTCTGCTTGGTGCTAGGTCACACTAATTCCTTCAAAATAAATAAGGCTGAATACAACAGTATTATCTCTGAGGAAGACTTGTGTTAGGCAATGTCACTCTGTATGGCATAAATGCTGATTTTTACATGAGAGTCTATTCTAGAATACTTATTTTTACACGTGATTTTTTTAATTTATCCCTCTGGCCTAAAAAAGGAACTTTCTTTTTCAAATAAATTTATTAGTAGTATCATTAATATCTCAAAATTTTCTAGCATGTTAGTCTAAGAGTTTTTATCCTAATGTCTATATATTCTTTTTATACTTTAATACTTATATTTCAATAGAATTTGTTGGTTCTGCAATATTGTGATTTTTTATTTTAATGCACTTAAAAACATTCTCAGAAGGGGTCTGTAGGCATCACCAGATTGCCAAATAGGTCATGGAAAAAAAGTTAAGAACTTGTTTTAGAATTTCCCAAATGCTTCCTCATATGACACTTCATTTGATCCCCTCAACAACTTTGTAAGATAGGTAGAGCGTGTTTACACATAGGGAAACTGAGTAATGGATTGGATAATGGAATTTCTTAAGTTCACAAAATGTCACTGATGAAGTCAGGGCTAAAATTCAAGTCCTTTGACTCCTATGGTATGACATACTAAAAAAAATCCAAAAACAAATCACTTATCCTGCTTCTGAATTTCACCAAGCAATTTAAGTTTCCAGGTCTCTACTTTTCTTGTCTGACAGATAAATCCATGATAGAAAAAGAAGATAGGCTGGTCATATGACAAGATAAAGGAATAGGCAGCCCACATAATCTACTAACATCCGTGGGATGCCAGAAGAATGTGAAGAAGAGTCCCAGCTGCTGGATGGATCCTCTACCATGACCTTAAGGGAAGGTACACATAAACATCAGAATTAGGTGTGGAAAGGTTGTGATCTGCATGGTTGGAAGGAATACTTAGACCAGTACATTCATAGATATATTGGAGTATTGGAATAAATGAGGGACTTGGTTGAAATATTTCCAATATCCTTTCAATCTCTGAGTCTCCCTTTAGGAATGTTTTGTTGATCCTCTTTTGCAGTTCTGTCAATTCCCAGTGACTATTCCTCCCTCTCTCAGTAATCAGCAAATAATTTAGTCAACAAACATTTATTAAGTATTGGTTTGCCAGGCATGTTGTTAGTTGTTGGAGATCCAAAGAAAGCCAAAAACATTGTGTCCCCTCAAGAAGACAATGTTCTAATGGGATAGACAACATGTAAATACCTAGATATGCAATATATATATATATATATATATATATATTCAAAGTAACAAAAAGTAATCAGTAAGGGTGAAGCATTATCAGCTTGGGAGACAGGGAAAAGTCTGTGAGATATGAGATGAGTCTTGGAGGAATCCAAGGAGGCTAAGATGTAGAGGCAAGGAGATGGAATAGTCCAGGTAGGTCAAAGACTTGGAGATGGGAAATAGAGTGTTGTGTTCCAATGATGGTAATGTCCTCCTGTAACTGAGTTATGGACCATAGGAAAATCTTCAAGTGCCAAGGGAGATTATATTTAAATCTGGAGGAAATGAGGAGCTACTGAAGTTTACTCAGGGGGTGAGGTGATAGGAATGGTAAATGTAACATGGTTAGACTAAGCTTTGGAAAAATTACCTTGGCATCTGAGTGGAGAATAGAGTAGATTGGTGAGACTTGAGGCAGAGAGGGAAAAAGTATAGTTAAACAAAACAAATGAACATATTTTTGAACTTTTAACCTTAAGTGTGGGATTTGGAGTCAAAGGACCTAAATTTGAATTTGGCGCCTGCTACTTCCCATTTAAGTTTCTTTATCTGTAAAATGAGGGAAGTGGACTAGAGTGAATTGAGATTCCCTTCCAATTCTAAATCAATGACACTATGTATCTATGCTTCTAGCTCAGTGTGCTTTTGCCTAAATATGATTCCTCATGTTTTCTGTGGAGATGTTGTGTCTCCAAGGTGTCTTTTGAAATCCACAGCATGATAGTGTAATAGAACTTGCCTTTTTTACCCACAGGGGAATGGTCCTCCTACTTGGGGTTATTTTTCTTATTAGAATGTCTAGACTCTGACAATACAGTCAATTGCTGTATTTGTCATTTGAAGTTGCTAACAGTCCTATAACTTGGGCCATTTGAAATGGTTATTTTTTTGGAAGACAATCTTATAGTTGCTCATCGACTTTACCAGAGACTAAGGCCTGATGAAGTACTCTAAAATTAACCTCATTCCTCCCTTCCAGCATTTGGTGCAAAGCAATTAGCCACCTCCCCTTCTCCAGTGACAACACCTCCCAATTTGGATCTGGGTTCTTTAGTTAGGAGACCATAAGCTAAGAGGGGAACAAGGGAATGGTCACACAACAAGCCAGAATGAGGTAAATATTCATATTTATGAATTAGTAGCTAAAGTAGGTTCATTGAAATGTAGGTTAGAAATTAGTTCTGGCCTGCAAAATGGCATGGGTGTCATAATAAATCTTTTGTTTGTTAATAATTTGAGAGCTCAGGTGTGCATTAATTTGTTTATGGGAACCAAGGAGCTGGAAACACTTCTAATTAGGTGATCGATGAGGAGCAGCCCCAAGTGGTTTGTTCCTTTGTCATTGAGGGAACTACCTGGTGAATACCATCAATTTTTGTCCTATAGTGTGTACAATACAGGCCCTTATTCTTATCCTACAAAATAGGATTTAGAGTCATTCTCTATAGACTTGAATTCGAGAATTGTTCTAACCTTGAGTTCATTGTACTGGTATTTTGGAAAATGACAGAGGTGAAGTCTCCAGCAAGTATATCTCAAATAAGATGAGGTTTGGCAGTCAAGGAAGACCTTGATTGTAGATAAACAAGTCAATTGGAATAAATCTCTAAGGACAGAGAGCTATAGTTCTATCAATTATATAGCTCCATAGATGCAGACAAAAGGCCATAGACAAAGAGAAAGGAAGACAACTTTTAGCTTCCTACTAGTTGGAACTCACAGAGAAAGTCTCAGGAAATAGAACCAGAATTGGAACTGCATGGAAAATTAAGGAGGGAAAGTCACCTGAACTGTACTGATGGAGAGAGGAGTGGTAGGAAATTATGAGGCAGCTTGTACAAAGTCTTTCTGAAATAAATTGCTCTTGGTTATGAACTCTCTCTCTCTCTCTCTCTCTCTCTCTCTCTCTCTCTCTCTCTCTTCTCTCTCTCTCTCTCTCTCTCTCTCTCTCTCTCTCTCCCCCCCCCCTCTCTCCTTCTCTCTCTCCCTCTTGCTCTGATATCTCTCCCCCCTCCTCTCTGTCTGTAATTGTGCCTGTTCCTACTTTTATGTATTATGCATTCTGTATCAGATTCATGATTTTGTGGTCATGGGAATTCATTGTGAACAAATTCTCCCTACCAATGCAGATCTGAATTCACTTTTCAATTTATAGTCTTAGAAATGTCGTCCTAGGTACTCAAAGGTTAAGTGACTTGCTGTAGGTCACACAGTCAGTATGCATCAGAAAGGGACTTGAACCCATGCTTCTTGTGTTTGTAAAGCTAATTATTTATCAGCTAAGCCATATGTCCTCTCATTTCTGTGTAATGATAATAGAAAAAATATAAATGCAAATAAGAAAAGTTCAATGGAATTATCACATTGAATTTACTTGTAGCAATTAGGTGTATGTATGTATATATGTATAATATATACTATATATATATACTTGATACATTTACATAACATGTTATATATGCATGTATATATATATATATATGCATCCATGTATATGTATCTATCTATGGGGGAAAAAGAGAATAAGCATTTATATATCATCTAATTTGTGCCAGGTACTGTACTAAGGGATTTTACAAACATTTTACTTGATCCTCATGAAAACCCTGTGTGATAGATGCTATTATTATCTGAATTTTACAGTTTTGGAAACTGAGACAAACAAATTAATTGAGTTACCAAGGATCATGCAGATAATAAGTTTCTAAGGACACATTTGGACTCAGGTCTTTTTGACTCTAGGTCCAGTGCTCTCTCCACTGTGTGACCTACTGTCTATATGAGACATCGTATATTTTGTTATTGTTAAGTTGCTTTAGTTGTGTCTGACTCTTTGTGACCCCATTTGGTGTTTTCTTGGCAAGGGTGCTGAACTGATTTGCAATTTCCTGCTCCAGGTCATTTTGCAGATGAAGAAACTGAGGCAAATAGGGCTCATTACTTTGCCCAGATTCACATAACTAGGAAGTATCTGAGGTTGGATTTTAATTCAGCTCTTCCTGACTCCAGGCTCAATGCTCTATCTAGTGTGTGTACCTACATATACATACATACATACATACATATATATATATATATATATATATATGTGTGTGTGTGTGTGTGTGTGTGTATACATATATATATATGTGTGTGTATGAAAATATACATATTTACATGAGTTTGCATGTATATCCACACACAGCAAAATAAGACATAAAGAAAATAAACAGTAAGTATGTTTGGTAATAAATGAATTAGCAGAGGTGGAAGACCATAAAAAAAGACTTTGTATGGATCATTTTACTTGGGCTGAGTCTTTAAGAAACAAGAGATTTCTAAGAGGTTGAGATGAGGAATGAGATGAGAAATTCCAGGAATGAAAGTCAGCCAATGTTGTGGGATGAAGATGGGAGATGGGTTGACTTATGTGAACAACAACCAAAATGTACTATAACATATGGGGAGGGGAACAATACACGATGGAGCTAGAAAGGAAGATTAGGGCAAGGGTGTGAAGGATTTGAAATGACAAAACAGGGAGTTTTTACTTTATCCTAGAGGTAATAAGGAATTACTGGAGTTTGTTATTATGCACATTTGCAGCAGAAGGAAAGAGAGAGTATCAGATTCATATTTAAGGAAAATCATTTTGGCAAGTGTGTGAATGAAAAAGTGAAGAGTGGGAAGACTTAATGCAGGCAATTTAGTTAGGAGAAAAGCACAACAGTCTTGTTGAGAGTTAATGACCCGATATAAGGCCCTGATCTGTGAGGAGTTGATTAGATGTCACATTTGGCAGATATTGTGAAGGTAGCAAAAAACAAAATAGGATAACTAATTGATGTGCTTCTTACTACTCAGCCATTACCTCCATCTCCATAAAAAAGGCTTAAAATTTTAAAACGCTCCAGAAATTTGAATTTTGAGGACTTGAAGTTTCAGTTATCAGTGAGAAGATATGGTTATCACATAGTATGATTTCCTTCCTAAGGGATTCATGAGTATGTCCAATCCTGCAATATAAGGCTGAGCTAAGCCTTGGCAAAGTGCCAGGAAAAGGGAACCAAAATAAACATTTGACTTGCTGATAGAAATTTTTGCTCCTATAGTGTTGGCGCTATGGGTCTGTCTTTTCACTAATTTGGATGAGAGAATGTGTGAAGGACAATTCTTGTGACATTTTCAATCAAGTCAAATCTGCAAAACCCTGGATATCTCCCAGGAATAATTTGTCTTATGAGATTTCAAGTAACAGGAGGATTAGATGACCTCAGATAAGCATTTCTTATATCTGCTAGAAATTGATCTCTTGGCTTAGATGAGATTGAAGACATCCCTTTTCATGTCTGGCCACCCAAAGCCAGGTAGGACCCAATGGTTCTGGTGCATGGTGCATAGTAGGACATGGACTCCAAAAAGAAATAGAAAATGTTTATTTCATTATTATATCATTTGCAAAGGGGAATTTATTTATATGTTATTTTGTTATTAATATTATTATATAATTAATTATTTATAATTATATTATGTATTATGTGATTATATTGTTATATTATTGATAACATAGTAATATTAGTAATATTATTATATAATCCTATGTAGTAGGATATTGTGAATCAGCAGATGATGCAAAAACAACTTGTAGCATTACTCCTTGTGCTTCCAGACTGCCTTTATAAAAGGATCCAAGTCTTCTCTGTGGTGAAGACTAGTCATCTGTGCCCATCCAAAACCCACAGAATGAAATATTTCCTAGTGACTTCTAAAGTTTAGAATGTAAGCTGGTGGGAAACCAGGGTTTGTGTCCTATATGTCTAGTTCTAGGAACAATTCAAGGACCATCATAATTTGAAGATCAAACACATTTATCAAGACACATTTCATATGTGCCTACTTTGTATCAAGCACTGGAAATACAAAGACAGATAATAAAGTCTCTTGCCTTAAAAGATCTTACAAAGAGAAATAGATACTTAAATTATCTTATACAAAACATACAAAACTGGTATAAGGTAAAGAATTTTGGAGTTTAGGGGAGGGAAATAGCTGGGAGATCAGCAAATAATTCAAAGAGAAGATGTTGTTTGGGCAGAGTTTTGAAAGAAACATGAGATTCTAAGAGGCAGAAGTGAGATGGGACTGAATTCCAGGCATGGGCAACAGAACAGGATCTATTGACATTAATGGGGATATCCAAGAAAACATGACTTAATATTTTAATGGAAATTTTCTGCAACTTCTATTCCCTCCACAAAGAAAAAATCCTCTGCAAAGTATAAGAAAGTATTACACTCATGGAAAAATTTTAATACCTGACTTTTGGGATCAAAACATTCCACAAGTTTTATCCTTAACATGTTTGAATTTTATAAGGATGACAATGGTTTACATTCACAGACTTCTTTTATTTTAGCTTACAAAATGCTGTTATATATGATGTTTCACTTTATAAGTGCAATAATCCTGTGAGGTATTAACAGCAATCATTTTATAACACTTTAAGGGTTATAGAGTCCTTTTATCACAACAACCTGGGAAAGGAAGATATTATTCTAATTTTCTAGATGTAGGAAACCCCGATGATTATGTCTACTACAAATTCATCCTTTGTAACTTCAGGTGGACTTTGAGGGCTGTACAGCAATTCTTTACTTCATATCTTATTGACTTTATCAAACTCCTCACAGTGACTTTCAATCAATAAAAACCACACAAATATATTATTGAGGATAACATGTGCCATATACTTGGCAGGTGGTAGTGACACAAAGGCAAAACTGAAGCCCCCCTGCTTCCCCCAATGTCAAAATGATGTTTTGCTGCTAGTAGGCTCCTAGAATAAAAAAAATCAAGCTGCAAGTGTCTCAGAAGTCATATGATCCAATTTAATCATTTTAAAAATAAGTAAACTGAGATAGAGAAAAAAGTAAAGGACTTGCCCATAATTATGCAGCTAGTAATTGTTAGAGATGGACTTTGAAACAATTTCCATGACTCCAAGTCTGGCTCTCTATCATATCATTTGTGTCTTCAAGATAAGGAATTACATAAAGAGACCTTCACTTATATAAATGCATCATTGACTCCAGCCAGTAAACAATGGGAACAATTTAGAAATTGTTTATGACATAGCTAATATTTTCCCCAGAAATATAGGACTTTATATTTGCTGAAGCATACCTTCCATCTTCCCATCTCTATACTACCGGTATATACAAATCCTTCTTCACCCCTTTTCAATTTGTTTGTTGGTCAAACAAAGGTCATAGATTTCCTTTTCCATCTTAATATTATGTGTGTGTATATATGCACATACATGCACATAATACAAATGCATATGTATATATATACATCTATATACAAAAATATTAGCATAACTTCGCATACATACAGAATTCTTAGTCATCCCAGTAAAATTGTAGTTCCTCCATCCCCCATTCGAAATTACTGTAGCTTTTTTTAATGTCTGGCAAAATACCAGATAATAAAAATGGAAATAATAAATGGAAATACTAATGATTTGTGGGTGGGGGAGAGAAGGGATTTATTTTGTACTTTGCTTCTGTACTGGAAAAATTGGTATTTTAATTTTACTTTCAACATCATTCTGAAAGATTCCAGTCTTTTCCCATTCAAATAATAATACATTCCTATTTTAGCTACTTAAAATCATGTTAAGGAATGTTCCTCATTCTAGATGTCACATTGTTTTCCTTTTTTCCCCATTGCTGATTAGTTTTGAGAAATTACATGTGAAATTTTATGATAAAGGGATTATCTCCTCTTGATACATGGATAGACTTTCAATTTGACATAAACTATAGTTTGGTCTCTCTATTTCTCAGAAAATTAAATTGTGAGTTCTTTCATATAATGTTGCATATATTCCATTAATCTTCATTTTGCCTTCTAATTCTACTACTTTCAGATAATTCTCATGAATAATGTCTAAACACGCCATTGTAGAAAATAAACTATGTTTCCTTACATTTTTTCTGGATTTTGGTGTTTTCCACATTATCTTGTCATGTAATTCATTTTTGGTCATTTGCTTTGGTTTGTAGAACCCTTAAATTTTTTCTAAATTCATTTAAAATAATGTGAAGCTCTAGTTATTTTTCTTGCATATCTGATTTTTAAGCTCTTTTCTCTTTTTCTTCAGTGTATTCTTGCTTTAATAATACTTTTCAACTTATATGATTGAAAGATTAATCCATGTATGAACTATATCCAAAAAGTTGAATAAGATGTGTTATTCAGGAAAATTATGAACCAGTCATGAGTTCCAAAATAGAGCTGTCAGTTATGCATTCCATGTGCTTTTTGTAGACACAGATGTGTCTTAGAAGATTGTCTTTAGCATATTGCATGAACAATTTGGAGAGGATCCACTGGAGAACACAGACAAGAATCACACAGTATGACAAGGCATGATTAGAAAGAAGGAAGAAAAGGAAGAAAGAAGGCAACATATTTTCTAAGCAATTACTGTGGGCCAGGTAATGCTTTAGAAATATCTCACTTTATCCCTGTAACAACTCTGGAAGGCAGGTGTTATTTTACAGTTAAGGAAACTGAGGTAGACAGAGATAAGTGACTTTCCCAGTATCACACATCTAGTGAATGTCTAAGACCAGATGTGGACTTAGAAATTCACAGCTACAGGTTCAACACGCCATCCACTGCACCACCTGTCCTCTGGATTGCTGTCTGCACTGATGGAGAAAATACTAACATTCTTGAGTTCCCCAACATATTTAATTATTGAATTTTCTCATCTCTCTGTGTGTGTGTGTGTGTGTGTGTGTGTGTGTAAGTGCTAGATCAGTGGTAGAGGTAATATGGCATCATGGATAGATCTGGAAGTCAGGATGATCTGGGCTCATACTGGTTGCATTTCTAGCTATGTCATTTAACTTTTCAGTGTCCCAGCTTACTCTCTTAAACCATATGTTGTAAGAATAAATATCAATCTATATTATTGGGAAGGGTATAGAGTTTCTCCTCATTATGAACTCCTTATCTAAGAAAATTACTAATCCAGACAAAGAAAAAATAAAAGAAACTTTATGATAAACTTCTTTAATTAAGATGATATATTTTTTGGCATCAAATATATTGCTTTGATAACTTAAGAAGAAACACATGGTAACCACTTAATAAACATCGTTCAATTAGGACAAAGACAATGTCTGTCTATATTTTGTATAGTGTCACTCTCACCCATCATTTTTAAAATTGTCTAGAATTCACATCATCACAATATCTCCAGAAAACTACATTTTAAAATGCTTTATATTTCTGGGAGGAGAAATACATGACCACTTTAGGATCAATTAATTTGTTATTTGAACTATCAGTGCACAGATGGCAGGATCATGTACCAGAATAAAGGTCAAGGATGGTATTCTCCCCTCTCCTTTAACTCCAAGTTTGAAGTAGATGAGATTATAGATTTGAAGGAAGGAACCTTAGAAACTATCCCCTCATGTTACAAAAAAGAAAACTGAGGCATAGAAAAATTAAGTGATTTTCCCAGGATCATCACAAATGTTCGAAGCAAGATTTGAAACCAGTTCTTCCTGATTTCAGGCTCAGAGCTTTATCTTCTTTGTTATGCTGTCTAGGTATCCAAACTAAAATTTGTGTATTTAAAAATTTTTGCTTAGTGTTATCTTTCCCAGGATGCTTTTTCATTCCCTGGTAGTTTCCTGGACTAACAAGTCGTTTTTATTATTTTTGAAAGAATTTGTGAAAGTAGAAATTTGTGTTCTAGCATTCTCTGCCCTCTTCGCCCACTTCATTTTTGCATCTGTTCTTTTACTATCCTTGACTTATATTTGTAGGTCTCAACTTCTTTCCTGCTAACCAGACTTAAAACATCTTGGACAGAACAATGAAATCAGTTTTGCTTCCAGATTTTGTGTCATTTTGCAAAAGAAATTCACAAATAGAACAATCTGTCATTCCTAAGAAGTATATATCTTTTACCTCCTCACACACACATTTAAGGGCCATTAGTATTAAATTATGGCAACATAGAGTAAAAAAAATATTGCTCTCTTACTCTTAATGTCTGTTCATTCCTCAAACTTGGAAGGAAAGTAGTTGTTGAAATAGCACTTTAGTCAATAGATTGCTAACGTATTTATATTGCATGCTTTACATCTTGCTTAATGTGATATAAAGAAAATTATCTAGTTATTAGTCTTTGGAGGGAGATACATGAATAATGAGATGTGATAATCCATCTTATTTTCAAGGGTTTTCAGCACTTTCTATGTCCTTGAGGCCATTTTGGAAATTTAATACTTTTAGGTTTCCAGATCCATAATGACATGAGCTCTGTTAGGCATAAGGTTTTACTTAGCTACATATCCATAAAGACAGTCGAGTAGAAACATAGCCATTTGATTGCATTTCTTTTCAAAAGTGACAGCTAGGGACAATGGCTGCTTTTATAATTTGTTTCCTTTGTGTTGTTTTTTGCTGCTTGATGTTTCCAAAGCTTTCTTAATAGTGACAATCATTCTTTCAATACTACATAGAGAGTTGCTTATCAGACTCATGGCTCATCTAGGGCTTGGTCATGATGAATTTCCTCCTCTCTAAGAAGAGCAGAGGAGACTTGGATTATACTCCAACCCTCCGGCTGGCGGTGGTGGCATCTTCTGTTCCTTGACAGCCATTATGGAATCAATGGGGAGCTATCTATAACGGGCCTTCTTTTAGCTATCATGTCCATATAATCTCACCTTACTAGTTGTAAAGCCAAGCACAAGCAGCTTTCCAGAGGACAGCTGCTGTGAACAGCTTTAGAGTTCTGATTACACAGTATAGTGAACTCTCTATTTGTTCAGTAATGAACTAAGACTAAATATTCACAGAAACAAAAGTACAGCATTCACAATGTTATGACATAACAAGTTATCACCAAAGTGGCCACATAGTTTTAAACAAAAGATACCATTCAGTAAGTCCCTAACTCGGTTATCCATAAGGAGCAAGCCTCCTTAAGGGAAACAAAATACAATCATTCAGTAAGTCCTTAATTTCTCTTCTTGGTCCCAGCTCCTGCCCAAATCTACCCAACTCTCATGTGGATTTAAAGGCAGACAGCTCTCAGATCCTTGTCCAGTTCCTCATCTAGTTCCTTGTCCAGTTCCTGTTCCATATTTAAAGCTCATAGTGTCCAGTCCACCTCAAGTCCTTCACAGTTTCTGGTTCTGCAAAGACAAAGCTTAAAAGAGCCACAATAACATTCATGCACATTTCCAGCACCATCATCAATTCACTATCTGCCTGTGAAATCAGCATAGGCCTACCAACAATGTCTGAGAACTCAACACATATCACAAACAAAAATCAACACAGACAGAAGAGACAGAATGCCATCGCCACAGATTTTCCCTTCTCAAAATGTGCCATAACAAGTTCTCTCTCAGTTCTGCTATCTCCCAGCCTGGGCTTCTTATTTTATATGATAATTAAGCTCCTCCCTCTTCCACCCCTTCTTTTCACAAATTCTGTTTCTTAACAAAGACTTGATATAATCAGGGCAAGGCTCAAAAACATGTGAACTCAATCAAGGTGCTAAACTTTTTTTCTTTTTTTTTTTGGAGGGCAATTGGGGTTAAGTAACTTGCCCAAGGTCACACAGCTAGGTTTTTGTTTGTGTGTGTTAAGTGTCTGAGGCCAGATCTGAACTCTGGTCCTTCTGACTCCAGGGCCGGCGCTCTACTCACTGTGCCACCTAGTCACCCCCTAAATATTTCTTTCCTTGCCATTACACTAGTTGAAGAAATCTTTCCTCCTGATGTTTCTCTTTACTTTTCCTGTCTTTAATATTCATGACATTCAATGCACCCTTTCCTTATTCTTATAGATAATGCTGATCTGAACTAAATAAATGATTTAGGGGCGGCTAGGTGGCACAGTGAGTAGAGCATCAGCCCTGGAGTCAGAAGGACCTGAGTTTAGATCCGGCCTCAGACACTTAATGCACACACAAACAAAAAAACCTATCCGTGTGACCTTGGGCAAGTTGCTTAACCCCAATTGCCCTAAAAAAAATAAATGATTTAACTGAGGACATAAATATTCTGATAAAAAGCACGTACTATCATGTAGCAGCCAAACAGTATCCCACAATCTCAGAGTTGGAGGGGAACTCAGAGTTCATCTAGTCCAATGTAGTCCTGAACAAGAATACCTTTTCCAACACACCTATTTGGTTTTCCAATCTTTGTCTGAAAACCTTGAGTGAGAAGAAAACCAGTACTTCCCAAGGCAGGTCATTACCTATCAGGTTTCAAACATCTGTTAATTTGATAACTGTGCCACCTATGTGTTTATCCAAATTACTGATAAAATTATATAAAAGCATCAAACACAGATAACTCAGGTATTCTCTGAGTACCCTCCAGCCAAGTTGGCACTAAACAATTAATTAATGATTTATTGTGTCTGGTTATTCTACTGTCATTGAATCTACATCATTTCATTATTGTTTTGTTCATATCTCTTCAACTTTTGCATATATAAAATACAAGGAACTTTTTTTCAAATGTTTTGCTAAATCTATATAAAATTGTTCCAAGGCGGGGGGGCGGAGCCAAGATGGCGGAGTAGAAACAGCTCGTCCAAGCCTCTCTGCCCCCAGATTCTCCACAAACTATGTAAAAAAGGACTCTGAAAATCTTCTGGAGTCCCAGCACCCACAGAACGACACAGAGAAGCTAACCTCCCGCTGAGGACAGCCCAGCACCCTGCAGGAAGGACCAGCGCAGTGGTCTGGGAGCCGGCAGCGCGCAGAGCGCAGGAGCCGAGCCGAGCCCAGGTCCACGTGAGCCGAGGTTTTAGCCCCAGGGCGGCAGGGCCAGCAGCCGGCTGGAGGAACCCCAGAACACCAAGAACCCTGGCGACTCCAGAATTATCAACATAGACTTGCCTAGGACAAAGTAAGAGGTTAGTGTCCTATGGACTTTGGGACCTGTATTTGGGGAATGCGTCAGCTCCCTCCCCTGGGGGCTAGAAGCTGCTGAGGAGACACGCCATTTTGTAGTTTTCATAGGCATTTCCGGCTCCCAGCCTACAAATCGTGGGGAGATCCAGCGATCAGTCTTGGGGAGTAATCGCTCTTGCTTTAACCTCCCTGGATCTGGATTGTGATCTAGGGTGGAAGTTGTGGGTGGGTTTACAGCTTGCCAGAAACGGAAGTTGCCCCCCACACGTTCGGGACGAAAATTCCTCTATCTGGCCTCAAAGCCATAGTGTGGCAACAAGCCCAAAAGTCAAGCAATTAAGTGGCAACATGCCAAGGCAAAGGAAACAGAAAAATGCAACCCTAGACTCCTATTTTGGGGGCATAGAGCGGGAAAAGGACTGTGAGGTCAGAAGTCCTGCTCCAAAAGCCCCAGGGGAAAACATGAGCGGGTTGCAGGCCATAGAGGACCTTAAGAAGGACTTTAAAAATCAAATAAGAGAAGTGGAGGAAAAATTAGAAAGAGAAATGAGAAGGATGCAGGAAAAGTATGAAATGAGGGTCAACAGCCTGACTGAGGAAAACAACACCTTAAAAAATAGACTAACTCAAATGGCAAAGGAGGCCCAAAAGGGCAATGAGGAGAAGAATGCCTTAAAAAGTCGAATTTGCCAGATGGAAAAAGAATCTCAAAGTTCACTGAGGAGATTCATTCCTTCAGAGTTAGACTGGAGCAAATGGAAGCTAATGACTTTATGAGAAATCAAGATGCTGTTAAGCAGATCCAAACAAACGAAAGATTAGAAGGCAACGTGAAATATCTCATGGGAAAAACCACTGACCTGGAGAATGGATCCAGGAGAGACAATTTAAAAATTATTGGACTACCTGAAAGCCATGATCAAGGAAAGAACCTAGAAATCACCCTTCAAGAAATTCTCAAGGAAAACTGCCCTGATGTTTTAGATCCAGAGGGCAAAATAGAGGTTGAAAGAATCCACAGATCACCTCCTGAAAAAAGATCCCAAAAAGAAAACTCCCAGGAATATTATAGCCAGGTTCCAGAATCCCCAGATCAAGGAGAAAATACTACAAGCAGCCAGGAAGAAGCAATTTCAATATTGTGGAAACACAATCAGAATAGCCCAGGACCTGGCAGCTTCTACACTGAGGGATCGAAGGGCATGGAATATGATATTCCAGAGGGCAAAAGAACTGGGAATGAACCCAAGGGTCACCTACCCAGCAAAACTGAGTATTTTGTTTCAGGGGAAAATATGGTCATTCAGTGGAATAGAGGACTTTCAAGCATTCTTGAGGAAAAAACCAGAGTTGAATAGAAAATTTGACATCCAGACGCAAGAAGTAAGAGATGCCTGAGAAGGTAATCAGGGAAAAGAAATCAAAAGGAACTTATCAAAGTTGAACTATTTACATTCCTATATGGAAAAGCAATAACTGTGACTGATGATATCTTTCTCACTATGAAAATAATGGAAGAAGGGGGTGTGGTCATACGAATACATATGTGAATGTGTGTGTATATGGTTACAGTTATATATGGATAGAGGGCATAGGTTGATTTTGTTAGGAAGGGAGAGTACTCAAGGGATGAAATTATGAGGTGAGAGAGGAAAGTGGCAAGAGGAGATGGGGAGAGACATGGTAGGGTAAACTATCTCATGTAGGGGAAGTGGGTGCAAAGGAGGGGGAGAATAAGGAAGGCTAAAAAGGCAAAACCACATTCACATTGAATTTGGTTCAGGGAGAAAATGACATACATACTAAATGGGATATCTCAACCTGCAGCAGGATAGGGGAAGGGGGATGAGAGGAGGGATGATGGATGGGAGGGCATCCTTGGGGTGAGGGGAGGTTGGAAGTACCCACTATAGAAGAGGGACAGGATCATGTAGGGAATGGACCAGGTGGGGGGTGGGATGAGTGGGAGGGAATTATAAGCAGCCTTGAACAATATATCTACTATGATAATGTTTTGCAGAGCTAGACATGTACAACATATACTGAATTACTTATATCCCAAGAAGGAATGGGTGACAAGGGAGGAAGGAAATGGATCTGAAATTCGAGGTCGTAACATTAAATGTTTCAAATATATATATAAATACTATTATTAATACTCTTTTGCCTATAATTGGGAGATAAGATGTGCAGGCATTGGGACACAAAGATTCATCTTCCTCTAATGGAAAAGTCGATGGGGGTATGGGAGAAGGTATGGGAGAGAGCAGATTGGAGGAAGCGATATCTTGTGAGACTGCTATTCTGGGAGGTTGGGTAGGGGAATAATGGGGGGAAAATGATTGTAACTCAAAATCTGGCGGAAATGAATGATGTAAAACAGAAGTTAATAAAGTATTTGTTTAAAGAACAAAAAAAAAAAAATTGTTCCAAGGCATCCCCCCACCTGAGATATCATCAGTGTTCAATCTTCCTTCAATGATACAAATCGGTGACTATTAATTTTAAACTTAAAAAATTGACTTTGGGGAGCGGTTAGGTGGCACAGTGAATAGCGCACCCACACTGGAGTCAGGAGCACCTGAGTTTAAATCCAGCCTCAGGCTCAGGTGCAGGGGATACAAATGCATAAAGAACAACCAAAAACAAACAAACAAACATAGTTCCTGTCCTCAAGAAGCTTACAATCTAATAGGGGAAGATACACAAAAGGAAACTAAAAATGGGGATTGTGTATGGCAGGGATGCATGATGGAGAAGTCAAAGGAGTATATCCAGATGGGAAATGATGAAATGCCTGACCTGGTTCCCTCCTTAAATGGAGGTTTGTAGAGATTATTTCTGGGCTTCAAGCCAAGGGGAAGTTGGGGTCTGTAAGAGTATGCAGAAAGGGGCGAGTAATAAGTAACTTCTCTTTTTGGATTCAATCTTGCAGGAGGATAAGCTTTTCCAAATGCTGAATAAATGTCAAGGGAGCACAGTTCAGTGGGAACTGATTAGTTATGAGTTAAAAAGGACTCATCAAAATGTGTTAGCATATCTCCACCAAAAAAAAAAAAAGTCATACCAGACTAACTTAACTTTTTAATTTGACCTAGTTACTAAACTGGCAGAATTTGACAAGACTCCTGAGTGTCAATATGGTGTGGAGTGGAGAAATCTAGTTTTGAACTTAGAGAGATCTGAGTTCAAGTTGTGGATCTTAAATATACTAGTTGTATATTGGCTAATCGCAGAAGCTTTTTGTATCCCCGATTTTTGTTTAATTTTGTTTTTTTTGTTTTTGCTTTTTTTTGGAGAGGGGAATGACTTGTCCAAGGTCACATAGCTTTACAAAAAAAAAAGTTAAATGCAGACTCAGGCACTTAACATTCAAACTGATATATTCCTAACTGCCAAATCTTATGTGATTTTGGCAGAGATAGCTTAACTTCCTTAGATATTTTTAAAAGATCTTATTAACATCCTTTTAAGCTACATTTACTGTATTCCCTACATTTTTTCTTATATTCCTCTCACTCCTCCCTTCCAGATGTCATCCCTCACCAAAAAAACAAACAAACAAACAAAAAAACCCAATAAATCTAAAAAAAGAGGAAGAAAAAATTTCAACCACACCAATTATTAAATCCCAAACATTTGAAGTATCCCACATGCATGGACCCCCCACCCCACCAAAGGAGTAGAGATATATTCTAATATTTCTTCTTTTGAGACAAGCTTGTTCTTTATACTTTCATAAGTTTCTATTTAGATTCTTTATGGTTGTTGTTCTTTCCATTTACATCATTTTGGACATTTTATATTTCAATATTGTTTTCCTGGCTCTGCTTACTTGCCTTTACATCAATTCATGTGTCTCTCCATGTTTCTCTCCATTCATCGTGTTTGTCATTTTTTATAGCACAGTAATATTCCATTGCATTCACGTCTAGCAATTTGTTTAGTTATTCTCTAATCGATGGGCATCTACTTACCCCCAGTTCTTTGCTGCCATAAAAAGTGCTTTGAAAGCATTTTTTCATATGTATGGAAACTTTCTTTTTGTAAATGATCTCATTGGGACATATGTCTACTAGTAGAATTATAGTAGTCAATAACAACAACAACAACAACATATGTAACACTTTAAATTTTGCAAAGCATTTTACAAATATTACCTCACAGATATTTATCCACTTTATTTGCAAATTTCCAAATCATCCCATACTTTTGGGATTAATTTATATCTTTTATTTGTTTATTTATGTCTTTTGAGTAGTCATCAATTTTGCATTTATATCTTTTGATTAGTCATCAGTTGGTGACTTTTGGTCACATTTTGGTTAGACTGAAAGTTTCTTAAGAACAATGACTGTTTTTGCTTGCTGTCAGGAAGACTTGTGTTCAAATCCAGCTTTAGGTACTTACTAGTTATGTGACTCCGGGCAAGTCACTCCACCTCTGTGTGCCTCAGTTTGCCCAATTACAAAGTGGAGGTGATAATAACACCAACTTCACAAAGTTTTTTTGATGATCAAGTGAGATATTTGGTAAGGCACTTAGCATAGTGCCTAGAAAAAAGAAAGCACTTAAAAATGTTTGCCATACTCCACATACATACTTTCTTTGTATCTTCACTGCTTTTTATAGTGTCTGGCACATCATAGTTGCTTAAGAAATACTTGTTGACTGCTTGTTTATACATCTTGAAGATAAAACACTTATCAAAAAATACTTCTTGCAAAAATTATCCCTAGTTGAAGACTTCCCCCTTCTTAGATGCCCTAATTTTGTTTGTAAAAAAGCTTTTCAATTCCTTGTAATAAGAATGATTTTTTTTCTTTAAAAATTGCTTCTACCATTTGTTTGCTTAAGAATTTACTCTCTAGATATAACTAAGAAAGTATATGATGTGTTTCTCTTATTTTTACAGTGATGTATTATCTTTAATAATCAAATCTGTGATATTTTAAAGACCACAAACAATGACTCAGTTCTTTTAGTATCCTGTAATTAATTCATCATGTTCTGGTGATTTGAATTTATTAAATGTGCCTAGATGACATTTTCCCATATAATTTCTTGTCTTGGTTATAAATTCCTATTAGCCATTTAGATTTTACCCTTTCCAGTACCAAGACTTTGCAGAGAAAAGCAAGATAAAGTATGAGTAGAACACCTTTCAGTTATCTTTGTCATCAGTTATTATTGTCTCATCCAACCCAAGCTTTGGTCTTATGCCTTCTTTAATGCCCCACCTTTCCATAACATGTCATATGTATGTATGTATGTGTATATGCATATATGTATATACATATGTGCATATATATATATGTCAGCTTCCTCTTGTTATCCTAAGTTTTTATTTTTTTCCCTAAATTCCTTATTCCTTCTGAGTTTTCATGTGGTGCTTTGTAACCCATCCATGATTTTTATATTAAGAATTTTTCTCAAACAATGTATCATAAGTTTCTATGGATGCAAATATTTCTTCTTAAAGGATTTCCAAGATAGAAAGTACTAGATGATGGCCTGGTTGAACCACTATTCCATGCAATTTAAATAAACAATCTATTTGTCTCATGTCCTATTTGATCAATTATGCATGTTGATTGTGAAGAGACTGAATCCAAGTGACATTGCATTTGTTCATTTGATATTCTGATTTAACAAATTAATAAATATATATGTTCAGCTTCCTTTTGAACTAGACTGGAGTGATTGTGTGTACATATGTTTGAATGATTACATTTATACCTAGGAACACACTAGTCTGGTCTTTGTCATTTAGACAGTCAATAAACCTTTATTAAGTGCCTAATATATATGAGGTGATACAAATATGGGCATCTAAATATTAAAAAAGAAAGATGATACTTGCCCTTAATGGAGCTTGCAATCTAATAGGGGAAGACAATACAAGAAGTTCTAAGATGGGAGGAAGGCATGCAACATTTGGGCATGATGGAGTATTCTAAAGTCCAAAAGAGTGCAGAAGTGATGGGAAATGAAATAATCTTACTTCTTATTAAATGGAGGTTTTATAAGTTCATGGCTCTGCCCTTCAGTCAAAGGGGATATATGGTACTGGTGAGAAATTAATACTAAGGCTTATTATATCTTGAAGAATGATCCCAATGATCAGGTGACTGAGGGAAAAGTCCAAAGATATCCAAGAATGCAGAGTAGGAAATGGCCTCAAACAATAGGAAGAAAAATTCTAACCTTCTAATAAATGATTTGGTTTTATACACACACATGTGTATAACATATATATGTCAGCATATATGTATGTGTATAGAATGGAATGTCACAGAATGCATTTCCTCCTTATATGCAGGCAATAAATATCTGAGTACCAAGCACCGAGTGCCTTTTAGACAGTAGGCAGTCAGTATATATTTGTTAAGTTAATGAATATGTGGAAATGGCATAATATTAAATCATTTATGACTTTAACCTAGGTAGATTAAGCCCCTTAAGTTGAAGAAGGATGTTAGTAATGGAGGATGGCTTGGCTCCATTCAAATTAGTTATTGGAAATAAACTACAGGATGGAAGGTTTGTTTACATGTCATACAAGGAGGATCTTATTAAATTAATTGACGTGAACTTTCATTTTTTATACTTCAGCTTATGAGAGATGGAAGAAAGATAAATAATACCAATGCTAAGTCCATACACTAGGTTAATATTTTGTGGATTTCGTTTTTTCCCCTGTTGCCTACTTTGTTGACTGAATTAGATATGATCCATTAGATTGGTAGACTCCTTGAGTACTTTTCTGAAGGTCAGATAAAACTTGCCTTCTTTACAGCAAGGAAATAACCTGCCAAAAACTCTTCCTATTGAGAAGGAAGTATGTGACAGGAGGCTGAGTGTTCTGACCAGTGAAATTTCAATCAAGTTGTTGATTCTGTATGCAAGCTTTATGTTTTAGATTTTAAGTCAAGAATATGTTATATCTGTAACAGTAATAGTGAAACACTGAAAAATTGATATAACTTCAAAAATTTTTTACTTTTATGTGAGAGAAAATGCAATTAAACAAATATTTATTGAGTTCTTGCCATATGCCAGAGAATGAGATGTTAATTTTAATAAATGACAATAACTATTGGCATGTATATAGCAATTTAAGATTACAAAAGTGTTTTAGATGTGTTATCTTATTCAATCCTAACAACAATCCTATGAGGTATACACTATAGCTCTGCCCATTTTGTAGGTGGAGAAATTGAGGCTGACAGATATTAAGTGACTTGCCTAGGGTCACATAGTTAGGTATGTGTCTGAGGCAGGATTTGACCTCATCTTTCCAATTCCAAATGTAACATTCACTGCATCACCTAGCTGCCTGAGTGAGCTACTGACATTGGGATAAGAGAAGAAATTAAGTGCTCAAATTCAGACGTCTTATAAGAGGTTCCATATAAGGTTTCCTTATTCCACACACAGGACACTTTCTACTAGTCTACTGAATTAAATGTTTACACATATATCAATGGATTATTCATTATGTGATTATACAAATTGCAAATTATGCAAGCATATTCTCTTTTTGGAATATTCATATATCTTCTACAAGAGTAGTCAAATTTAAGGAAAGGGGAAATGTGAAAAATAACTAATATAGTCATTTCATGATTTCTTTGATAGAAAATATTTCATGGGAAAGAGGTTGAAAGGTAGTGGCTTGACTGAAGGTTTTTATTAACTCTAGATTTTCAACTATTAATTCAATTCATGGTCCCGTTTTTCATGGATGATCTACTTTTAATCAGAACATGAGAAAGTTGACCTGAGAAATTTGTCTTTTGTATTCTAACCTCCATGGATCAGTGGAAAGGAGTGCTTGAAGTAATGAAACAAAGAATTAGAAGACAGGCAAATAAAATGAGAGGCATATACATGAGACCACATTCAAAATTTCATATATACCAAAGTCCTGAATTGTACATAATAAAAATTTTAGAATTCCTAAGAAATGTATCTTTCTCTGTTCATTTCCAGAGCCTAAACTTTATAGTTTACCTGAATAAAAAAATAAAGAAGGGTCTATTATTTTTAGACAACATTTATTTATTTATTTTTCTTGGAATGCATAAGCACTGTAAGAGACAGTTTAAAATATTTAAATATTAACAGTTGCCATGAAAGCACTTACATAACAGAATATATCTAAGTAAATCATATTAATTGCCTAAGGAGACTTGCTTTCTCAAGGATTTTAGTTTTGATGTCAAAATTCGTATGATTTGGTTCTAAAATAATGCATTTCACTGTTTTCTAATTGTAGTTGTCTCAAGTTTCAGTTGATCATTAAGTAAACATTTATATATGCATACATTTATATACATATATGTTTATATATACACATAGCTATATCTATCTATCTATCCATCTCCTACTATGTTTGAGATACTATTAGTAAGCACTGGAGATACAAAGAAAGGCTAAAGAAAATCTCTGCTCTTCAGAAGCTCATAGTCTAATGAAATAGAGAAGGTAAAGAAATATGTAAAAACAGGTTATATCTAAGATACATTGAAAATAATAAACATAGGGAAAGCACTAACATTAAGGAAAATTGGCAGAGAAAATTTTCAAGTTCTTATGATTGAATGGTTGGCCACAGGAATGCCTATAACAAGGAATAAATGGAAATACTTGAATTGGTGATACCATGGCTATTTTGCAGAGAACTATGATTGATTCAAGTATAGCCTATGATTTAGGCATTGTCCCTCACTCATTATTGGTTTAGCTTATATTCCAATGATTTGATTCATTCTATAAGGTATTCCATTTCCTGTCTTTGAGTATTTACAACGTGGTCTCTTCCATTTTGCATTTCATAATGTTTGCTATCTCTTGTTTGATCATAAATTCTTCCCTTCTCCATAGACGTGATTGTTTCATGTGCTTATTTTATATTTCCCCCTGTTATATTGTTGTAAAGTTCTGTTGACACCAGTTACTCCTAAAGTCCCATTGATCTATGTAAGGGACATGAAAGATCTTGGGGCCAAATGTAATGGCAATGGGAATTTGAAGATCTTCCCTGCCCCTTAATATGCCTTATGGAGTTTGAAGGTCTTCCCTGCCTATTAATACTTCATATGTAATCACATGGAGCCTCTGGTGGGAGGAGTCTAATGAACAAGTAGAGAGGGAAGGGGTGGAGCAGGAAATGAGTCAGAGCAGTTAGAGTGGAGAAAGAGGCCACAGGTAAGAAAACAGCTAGGATTGTGTTTGTTTGTGGGAAGGCCTGAGCAGGGGGTACACTTTGGGATGATGTTGCCCCCTACATGGTTAATGTATATTAACTTCTTTCTTGCCATGATAAATTTGGTTTTCTGGTGTTGGGATTTAGCTTTCTGGTTTTTTGCTGAATAAATGTTTTGCTTCTGTCTTATATAAAGAGTGTCTGTTATATTTTGAATTTTGGAACTACATTGGCATATTCATAATTGCCGTTGGTGCTGTGAATATTGCCTTGTCAAGACAATAGTTTACCCATTTTTACGTTATCTTGGTATATGGTTGGGGGAGTTGGTCTATGTCTCATTTCTGCTACACTATTTTTCAGTTTTCCAGCAGTTTTTGTCAAATAGTGAGTTCTTATCTCAGAAACTGGAGTTGTTGGGTTTATCAAAAAGTAGATTACCATAGTCATTGACAACTGTGTTATGTGTGCCTAACATATTCCAATGATCCACCACTCTATTTCTTAGTCAGCACCAAGTAATTTTGATAATTGCTGCTTTATAATGCAATTTTAGATCTGGTATGACTAGGTTATCTTCCCTTGCATTCTTTTTCATCAATTCCCTTGATATTCTGGTCCTTTCGTTCTTCCAGATCAATTTTGTTATTGTTTTTTTCTAGTTCTAGAAAATAATTTTGATAGTTTAATTGGCATGGTACTAAATAAGCAAATTAATTTGGTAGAGTCATCATTTTTTATCATATTAGTGGTGCTATATTTCTGACAAAAACAGGGAGACTAATATGCTCTTGATTTGTCTACATGATAATTTCACCTTTAGAAATGGTGGTAGAACTTATACAAGGAAATTTCAATCTGGATCTGGGTCTCACAAATAAGGAAGAACTGTTGTCTGAGGTGGAAATGATGGGACCTTAGAGAAATAACCACTCCAACCTAAACTTAAATTTTGTGACAGAAGATATCTGAGTAGAATCTGTCATATACCCTTGGGATGGAAATTCCAGTGGGTTCAAAGGAGGATAGGTAGGATTCCATGTAATAAAATATTTAGAAGTTAGCAAAGAGGCATGAGAGATACTCGGGAATTAAATTTTGAAGACTAAAAGGTAGACAATTATGATGAAAAGGAAATATGGAGTTAGTATGAGCAAACTGATATGGATAATCCGTGACTACACCAAATAATACACACACACACATACATATATACACGTATACACATATTACATACATAGAGATAACATTTATAAATTATATGCATATTATACATATATAGAACATATAATATATACGTATGTATTATATATTACACACATACACTCCCACCAAAATAGAAATAAAAAACAACATTCAACTTCATTAATGCAAAGTAAGAATAGAAATGGATAGTCAGTAGTTGTTCTGGGAAAAAAAAAAGATTTGGATGTTTTCATGGACTACAAGGTTAGCATGAGTCAGTAAACTAATATGGTAGTCACAAAAGCTAAAGAAAATGTAAAGAAAATGTTACTTGCTTGTCTTAAGAGTAGAATAGCTTTCAAGAATAGTGAGATTATAGCTCCATTGTAGCCTGACCTGTTCTGACTTTGTCTGGAATTATTAGTTCAATTCTGGGCACCATGGTTTTGGAAAGATATTGATAAGCTGAAAGGTGTCCAAAGGAGGGCAACCTGGATGGTGAAGGACCTTGATTCTGTGATATATGAAGATCAGGTGAAGGAACTATGCAAATTAACCTTGATAAAATAAGACTCACTGGGGACATGATATTTCTGCTCAAGCATTTTAAGTATGGTCTTGTGGAGAATAGATTAGATTTGTTTTGTTTGACCCCAGAGAGCAGAACAAGGAGCAATAGTTAGATGTTTCAAAGAGTTCAATTAAAGTTTGATTTCAGGGTAAAAAAGTAAAAGGAAAAAATTCTTCCTAGCCATTGTAACTCTCTGAAAATGAAAGGACTATATTCATGTCTAACATTTATAGAGACTCTAAATTACTACATAGAGAAAGAAATGTATCTAATGGGGGTAAAGGTCTCTCTAAAGTATAAAATATGAAATGGAATCTTGCATTTGTTTTGTTTTCCTCAACAAAGAATTACAACTGAACATCATTAAGTAAGGTTTTTTTTAACATGTTAGATATTCCTTTAGCATATGATTTTGACTTGCAGTTATAAATAATGGCATCAACAAGCATGAGAGAATAAATGGTGAACCTTGTAAAGAAACTGTGAAAAATGATGTACTGAAATGTTGCCCTAGGTCAACGTTATTGTGAAGAAGGATTAAACCAACAATAGTAATTACTAGAATATGAGAAATTGGATTAATTTATACTCATGGTTTTTTGAGCATCAAATTGTAGGAATAAGCATAGATGATATGGGGATTAAAATTTTTAATATTGTAATAGATTTGAGTTTTGGATGTGATATTTACCATGTGCATTAGGTATTATTAATAGTTAGGTCAACAGTGGGGAACCTACGTGGGTCCTTGGTATGACCTTTTGACTAAGTACAAATTTTATAGAATAAATTCTATTATTAAGGGGATTTGTTCTGTGAAGTTTGGATTAAAAAGGCTCCACTTGAGTACCAAGAGGACCACATGTGACCTTGAGGCCACAGGTTCCCTACACCTGATATGTTAAACCTACATTGGACATTATTACTAGTTAGATAAAGCTACATTGACTTCACATGCTAAAAGTACTAATAAAATTAAAGGGGTTATTGATATTGGAAATATGTGAAAGAGAGAAATTAGAAGGGTAATAAAAATAAGTAGTGATGTGGATACTTTTAAATAAAGTATGCTGGATATTAAAAGGAATAAACAAATTTTAAATGGAGGGTTCTCTGGTCATGGTGGTTCCTACTTCATCAATTATCTTCGGCATAGATTAGACACACATTTAGGGGATATATTCTTGTGGAAATTCCTTTTCTATAGAAATTAAAACAGATGAACCATGAGATCTCTTCCTACTCTTAGATTTTGGAATTTGATACTTTTATGAATTCCATTCAATTCAAATGATTCTGCTTCAAGTTGAAAACCAAAACATGTATTGAAATAGTTGGAATTGACTTATAGCCCTGCATTGCTGAGAAGAGTCCAGTCTATCAAAGCTGGTTGTCACACATATGTTGTGTCCATAATTGTGTACACATTTCTCCTTGTTCTGCTCTTCTCACTCAGCATCAGTTTGTATAACCTTCTCCAGGTAAATATAAAGTCCATCTGCTCCTCATTTCTTGGGTGCAATAGTATTCCATAGCATTCATATACCATAAATTGTTTAGCCATTCCCTGATTGATGGGCATCAATTTATTTATCAATTTATCAATTAATTTCAAATTCTTTGCCACTACAAAAAGAGCTATTATAAATATTTTTGTGGGATCAATGATTTTTAGAATCTTATGGATTGCACACCAATAGTTTTGCCATTTTTCTTAGTTTATTGTACTGACAGAGATTCTTCTAACTCTATTCATTATTTGTGTGTGGTGTGTGTGTGTGTGTGTGTGTGTGTGTGTGTGTGTGTGTGTTATTTTGGCTTATTATCACAAACCAGAATAGAGGAGTCTGAATCATAGGAGGTCTTTATATATAAGCTACATGATCCCTTGGCATGTGGTAAAATGAAGTGTAGTTCTGGAACTGGTTAGACTAGATACCTTTAATGTTACTATCTCATCTTGTTATCCTTTGACTTTATTAAGATTATATCCTGAGGCAGTGTAGCTCAATGGAAATTCAACTCTCTTAGGAGTCTTTGAATTCAAATCCCACCCAAGTCCCTTATTATCTGAGGGATCTTGGACAAGCCTCTTTACCATTTTCAACTTCATTTTTTCTCATCTGTAAGCTAAGAGAGTTAGACTAGATGACTTTTGAGGTCCCTAGAAGATCTAAATCAACAACCCTAAAATCTCTTGTTTTTGAGGAATGTTCCATATTGTAGAAGGATGACTATGACTATATGATTCCCCAGCATTACTCAAACATTTTTATTGTGTTTCTGAGTTAATACTATGTAGATACAGTCTATACCTGTGAAACTTGCCATACAACCAATCTAAAACTTAATAGAGAGATATGCAAACCATTATCAATTTGGTATAAGAATGACAATATAACCCAATGGAAGGAGTCCTCTATTTGTGGTCAGAATACCTGGGTTCAAATCCTATCTCTGATACTTATTATTTGTGTGATTTTAGGCAAATTACTTATCTCCTTTGGGTACAAATTCTTCATTAATAAGATAAGTGATTTGGACAATAAGGTCTCTTCCAACAATAAATCTATTGCCTTGTCTCTTGTGACCCTAAAAATGAAAAATAGCTAGAGATATCCTTTAACAAATTGCTTATAAATAACATTGCTAGAAATGAACTCCAATGTGAGCATGATTACTGTTCAGGAAGGCAAATTTGTATAGCTGAATGACAGTGTGGAAGAAATTTAGGCCTATATTACTTTTATATTCTTTAACTCCCATAGCTATGTTTCAGCTTCTTAAAGTCTCATGTCATAAAATGTTTATTGCAGTATGCCACAGTGAAGACTTATTTACATTCCTAACATATGGATCTTTTCCACATCATGACAAGAACAAGAGAACACATAAAGATGTGTTATTTACCAGTGTTGCTTTTAATCAGAAAACAAAATAAATAAAGAGGAACAAAAACCCTCACTGAGCACAAGCTGAATGTACATTGTTTATATTTCTTAAAACGAGAACTGACAAGCACTATATTTCCTCAGTATTATTAAAATGGATATCTGGTAATTAAAATATGCTACTTTATCCATCCCAAATAAACATATGCTTCATATCAAAGAGCAAATGGATCATCATTGGTAAATAAATTCTCTGTATTCAGACATGGTATCTTCTCCCTGACTCATGCGTTGCCATAGCAACAATTGACTTCATGTGCCCTGACTCAGCTACTCAGCAACCAAAGCATTAGCCTGCATTTTCCTTCTTTTCTTTTCCTTTTTTTTTTTTTTGGTAATATGCTATAAATCAGAAGAATGATTTTCTCAGATTTTGTAGTAATGAGAAAAGCAGCCTATACTCGCTGAATTTTCCTTTTCGTTGGTAACAAAATCATTAATATTCTTCCAACTACATGGCACTTGATCTTTGGGCTTTCAATAACTTGACATTATAATTCTGGAGGTCAATGAAAAAAAGCTTTCCACTAAGTTGGGGGTTCTTAACCTAAGGACCACAGACCCACAAAAATATCTGCAGATAGCTTTCAAGGAGGTTGTGAAATTAGATGGAAAAATATTTCTTTATACTTCAAATAACCTCTAACTAAAGTTTAGCATTTCGGGGTGGCTTGGTGGCACAGTGAATAGAGCACCAGCCCTGTAGTCAGGAGGACCTGAGTTCAAATCTGGCCTCAGGCACTTAACACAAAAACTAGCCATGTGACCTTGGAAAAGTCACTTAATCCCAATTGCCCCTCCAAAAAAAATAAACATAAAGTTTAGCATTTCTTTCACTTATTTAAAAACATTATTTTATGGATGGTCCCACAGTCTTCTACAGACTATAAAAGGGGACTGTGACAAAAAAGTTTAAGAATTCTTGTTATAAGCTATTAGGTAATAATTATTATATTAGGCAATAAATCCTAGATAGATACTTATGGGGTAAGATAGTTACTTCATTATTTAAAATAAAAGATGATTTATCAATTAAAAAAATCTGATCAAATTTTGAAACGTTAGAATTATGGGTTAAAGAATTTTTAAAAATCTTAAATGAGACATGATGCAAGAGTTTATCCATATAGATCGATATAAATCACAGATTTAATTGATACAGATACTCTCTCCACTCCTTGAGATCCCAAGTTGTCTACAGCTTCCTAGAGTGTGATATTTGTTTCTAAGTACTGGCTAAACTGATCCAGAGAGAAGTCACTGTATATGTTGGTGGTATCATTTCCTTTTGTTCTCTTAACATTTCAGAGATACTACTATAGCATTGCTCTTTTCTTTAGTTGCCTTAATAAATGACTGGGTCTCCTAATTTTCTGATTACACCTGTTTTCTGATTACACCTAATTTTCTGATTACACCTGTTTCTAAAGATTTTATTTCTCTTCTCATAGCAAGCCTAATGCTACAGCACATAGCCAACAATTGGCCTACATACACACACACACACACACACACACACACACACTTTTCTTGTATTTTTTATTCTTTTGAAACAGCTAGGTGGTGCAGTGGATCTAACGGGTTTTGATTTAGGAATACCTGAGTTCAAATTTGACCTCAGACTCTTAATAGTTGTGTGACCTTGGTCAAGTCACTTTGCCTCTATCTACTTCTGTTTTTTCAACTATGATGATAATGGTATGTACCTCTGAGACTTGTGATATAATATTTGTAAAGAATTTAGCACAGTACCTGGCACATATTAGGCTTTTAATAAATGTTTGTTCTTTTCTCTTTTTCCTATTTAAAAAAAGAGTTTGCAGTGCTTAGCATAGTTCTTGTCTCATATTAGGTGCTTAATAAATGTTTTTGACTATTATTGGCTAATTCAAGGAGTTATAGTCATTAAACTCCATCAAGATAACATTGTTAGAAATGGAGTTTCTTTGCAGCAAATATCTATACACACAATATAACATAGAAAGAAATATATACATATATGTGTATATCACTTATGAAGAAGCATATTTTCATAATTCAAATTGATATATACTTATAAACTACTGACTTTTCATTTACAGATATTTCAATTGCTGTAGTGGGCAAAGAAGAACACTCAATGAGAAAAGCATTCCATGATAGTTCTGAAGACCTAAGAGAAATCAGGCTCTCAGATAAATGTAGTGAAGGACTTTTTTGGAAGTATCCCAGTGAGGGAAAAAAGAATAATTGACTAAAGTTGTTCATCAACTTATTAACATGTTCCTTTTTTAGGGCTTTTTAGCATATTGCTACGAAAGAATAAATCAGACTCATTTGCAGCCTATGAGAACATTCTGTCTTGTTTATGTTATACTTGATTGGCCTGTGGATATTGGATTTCTCAACCTTATTTATGTATTGGTCACACTTCATGAAAAGGATCTGATGTGTGATGTATTAGAAGCTAGATCAGATAAGGAAGAGACCATAAGAGAAGATACAGTAGGTGCCTGGAGAGAAAATCTAATTATAGAAATAGTACTGAGCAGACACTGCCCCTCTCTCCTTCATAGTCAGAAAAGGAGAGAACTAGAAGAGTGGGTACTGAAGGCTATCCACTCAGAAAATTGGCTGAGCGCAGCTTCCGAAAGTTCATTAAACAAAAGAGAATCCTGGTGTGTGCTGAGTTGGCTGTGCTTGTCTAAATTACTCTTGAGAGCCATCTATAGGCTGGGAGAAAAAAACAAAATTCTTCAGGGCTTTAATGGAGAGCTTTTCAGTTCTCTGGCTTAAAGGAACTACTTGTTGCTGAAATAGAATGACACTTCTATGAGGGAGCAGACATGAAAAATAGAAGACACTAATGTGGGGCAGCTATTTCAGTGAGAGAGTGGAATGCCGCTGTATTAAAAAACAAAAGCAAACTAAAACAACACCACCTTAATATTGTTGCAGGAGCCCAAGAGTAACAGAGAAACAACATCCTCCAGAAGGAGCTCATAAGGGCTCAGAAGAGAGACAAATGGTGTGTGTTGCAGATTGTTGCCTAAAAGAGATGGACGCCATCCAGGCATGTAGGACAGTCATGAGTTGCCCCAGGCATGTGGAATCCCTCTGCATGTGCTAGCATGCGATGTTTCTATAAATGTGTGCACTCTTTTTCTTACAAATAGCATATGCCTTTGTAGGGTAATGGGTTATGTCAAGATTATGGGTGGATTCATTTATTATTTATTATTCTTACCCTTTGTTTCTCCTGAGTAAATATTATTCTGTGATTATTTTGGATTTTGCCTTCTCATTTAGAAAATATTTCATAAAGAAATTTAATATTATTCCCAGAAGATGACCCCAGGTGGCGCAGAGGCCCAGAAGATGACCCTGGGCATGCAGAGGCCTGGAAGACAACCCTGGGAGGTGCAGAGGCTTGGGAGAGGCCTGATCTACCTGGTGGCAAGTTGACCCATCAACTACAACAGCCTCTGCCAGGCCTATCACTGCAGGGCTGGGACTGGACTGAGCAGAGTAAGAATCAAATGTAGGGCCCCTGCCAGGGGCAGCAGCTATTCCTGGGACTACCAGTCCACAGCCTAGAAATTTAAAAAGCCCCTATCTGGACATCTAGGGACCAGGATGGCAGAGTGAACCCTGGCTGCTCCACCCCTCCCCCACCCTGAAAACATAGTAATTATTGCCCCAGGGCAAAACTTTAAACAGTAAAGGCCTGGGAACCCTAGAGGAAGGGCATGGCTAGGATCCTGCCTCAAAATGGGTAAAAAGCAGAATGCAAAAATAAAGACTCTGGAGTCCTACTATCCTGAGAAGGAAGAACCAAATTCAGAGGGAGACAATAATGACTCCACACCCATAGCTGAAGCTTCAACAGGGAACTGGTCTCAGGCACAGAAAGCTTTCTTAGGAGAGCTCAAAAGCAACTTTGAAAACAAAATGAGAGAGATAGAAGATAAAATGAATAATTCTTTCAAAATCAAAATTGCAAAATTAGAAAAAACATTAAAATGAAGAAAACAACTCCTTAAAAAGAAAAATATGAGATATGGAAAAGGAGCTCTGTAAACTAACCAAGGAAATTAATTCCCTAAAATCTAGAATCAAACAAATTGAGATGAATAACTCTATGAGGAACCAAGAATTAGTCAAACAAAACATCAAGGATGAAAAATTAGAAAAAGAGGTAAAATATCTCAATTGAAAAAGAACTGACCTGGAAAAGAGATCCAGGGAAGATAATCTGAGAATCATTGGCCTACCAGAAAATCATGATGAAAAAATGAGCCTGGACAACATCTTCCAAGAGCTCATCAAGGAAAACTGCCCTGAGATACTAGAACCAGAGGGTAAAATAGAAATTGAGAGGATTCACTGGTCACCTCCTAAAAGAGATCCCAAATTGAAAAGTCCGTAAAATGTTGTGGCCAAACTCCACAGCTACCAGGTAAAAGAGAAAATACTACAAGCAGCCAGAAGAAAACAATTCAAATATTGCGGAATGACAGTGAGGATCACACAGGATCTGGCAGCCTCTATACTGAAAGATCAGAGAAAGTGGAATACAATTTTCTTCAATGCAAAAGAGCTCAGTTTACAACCAAGGATCAACTACCCAGCGAAACTGAACATATTCTTCCAGGCAAGGAGATGGTCATTCAATGATATAACAGATTTCCAGAACTTCCTGATGAAAAAGCCAGTGCTCAATGGAAAATCCAACCTCCAATTATGAGATGCAAGGGAGACATAGAGAAGTAAACAAGGAAAACACACACACAGACACACACACTCTGTTATTTTATAAGAGGAAACTGTGTATAGACAAGTAGAGGGTATGGTTATAAATTACACAAAATTATTATAAAAAAAGGAAAACTTATTAAGGGCTACAGAGGGACTGCAATGGAAGAAGAGGAAAGAATGAAGCAGAAAAGGGTAAGTTATACCACACAAAGAGGCATAAAAACAATATAATAGAGG
This sequence comes from Gymnobelideus leadbeateri, assembly GCA_011680675.1. Classification (NCBI taxonomy): domain Eukaryota; kingdom Metazoa; phylum Chordata; class Mammalia; order Diprotodontia; family Petauridae; genus Gymnobelideus; species Gymnobelideus leadbeateri. Next base: position 135,355 of record WOXC01002492.1, on the reverse strand, counting down.
GAAAGAGGGGAGGGAGATGAGCATTATATAACCTTTTCCCTCATTGGTTCTGGTGCAAGGAGGGAATAACACAACCAGTTAAGCATAGGACTCTATCCAGAAGAGACACAAAATATATCATAAGAGAGGGAAAGAGGGGAGAAAGAGGAGCTTTACATGAGATCTGTTCTTGTCAAGCTTGGCTAGAAGAAGAAATAACATACTACATTAAATATAAAAATCTATCATATCCTACAGGTAGTAGGAGGGGGGAAGGGCTACAAAAGGTGGGGTGTAGAAGGGAGGAAAGAAGTAAGGGGGAAGGGGAGGAAAAGGGAGGGGGGGCTGATAAGAAGGGGATATTGAGGGAGGCAGTGGCCAAAAGGAAAAGTCTTAAGGAGGGGAAGGGAGAAGAGAAGAAAAATAAAAGCATAGACAGGGGAGGGATTAGGATGGAGGGAAAAAGATAGCAATCATAACTGTGAACATGAATGAGATGAACTCTCCCATGAGACTGGGACCATGGAAGGGGATCCAGGGAATCTGAGAGCCTATCTTGGGTCAAGATGAAAAGACTTCTCTGGGAATACTGTGACTGACCCTGAAGTGAAGTTTTGCTTTAGGACTCACTTTGGGAAGAGTTGTGTGATTTGGCCAGATGAGATTTTGAGCAGCCATTGAGCCCCCAGCTTTGAAAATCCAGATGTTGGTGCTTCCCTCTCTGGTAACTAACTAGGTATGGATGTAATGGTCAGATAGTTGGAAGCCTATCTGCTGAATTGTGTTATTTTCTGTTGTAACTTCTACTGTAATTGTACTTTGTGATTGAATTAAGGACTCTGTGATTGACTAAATGAATGTACTACCCAGGGGTAGAGTAATTTGACTTTTGTTTTTGTGTCCCTTCAGGAGGCAAGATGATTGAATAATTGAGTTGATTGAATGATTGAGTTACTAAGTGATTGATTGACTAAATGACTGTACTTTGTTCAAAACCATGTGACCACTGTGGTGAAAACTATGTGGCCATTTCTGTGATAAGTTGTGAATGCTATATTTTGATTTTCTGTGATAAGTTGTAACATTGTGAATGCTGTACCTTGATTTATTGTGAATGTTTTGCTTTGATTTGTTATTGAATAAATGGGATAAATAAATAAATAGAGTTGACTATACTATGTAATCAGAACCTTGAAAGCTGTTCACAGTAGCATTCTTCTGGAAAGCAACTCATGCTTGAATTTACATGCACACACACATATACATAAAAATTTGTGTGTGCATATATATATGTGTGTGTAGATAGCTGTAAATACACACATGATACACAGTCTTAATTACCAGTTATATGTCAGATTCTAGGTAATGTCATTAGAAAAAGGGCCACTCTGCTTTTCCAGTATATGTAATCTAACTTATCTCTTTTGAATTTATTGGGGAAGCCAATCATTCTTCTGTTTGAAATCTCCAAAGAAAACTTTCATGCTACAAGAAAACTCATTTAGTTGCAAATAACTCCCTCATTTTTTAAAATCTCGTTTCATGTTAATATTTTAAAATCGTTAAACAAATTTGTTTCTCTAAATTTGTTATACAATTTATATAATTAAATTATATTGGAACTATGATGTATGTGGGAATATATCTAAGACATTTATGTCAATTTTTAAAACCAACAAACAATATTCCTGTATATTAAGATTTTATATTTGGACACTGTCCATCAACTTGGTAATTGTGAAGAAGTGGTTTGATATTGGAAATAACCTATAGAAGCTTTATGCTGCTATCAAATATGTCAACTGCATTTTTAGGGTAGGTGCAGTAGTGGTGCGGAGGTTGAAGTAGTGATTTTAAGAAGAACATCAGGGTTGGGGGTAACTATCTTTTCCAAGTTATGATTCTGGAGAAAATAACTTAAAGACCAATAAGAATTAGTTTAGAGTTTCTTCAGACTGTCCCTATCTAAGAATTAGGAAGTAGGAAGTCAACCCAAGAAAATATGTCCCAGATGAGGAGGAATGATTCAGGTAATTATTACAAAATGATAAGGTACCACCTTATTATATCTTAAACCTCTTTGCCTTCCTTGCAACAATGTTTGTTTATATACTGACAAGCTATGGTATAGACCCAGTATTCCAGTAGAATGTGAGGTTCCTTTTCTCCTAGATCCATTGCATAATAGAATCCATGGGAGTGGACAGTATACTTGATTACACTATAAACTATTATCATAAAGATGTTTAAAAATGAGAAAAAAAAGATTTTCCCTTTAATTGAAATTGATTAAACATTATTTCTAGAATTCTTGGTTTGCAACGTATCTTTGATATTTGGTCTAGAAATTTCTCCTTTCTGCCATTAATCCTTCAAACATTTGTGCAATTGATTTTTCACATATCACAAATCTGACCATGTTACTAAATACTCAGTTTCCACTGGCTCCCTATTATCTTTGAAATCACATATAAATTACTGTGTTTTCCACCTAAACTGTCCTTTACAACTCTCCCCAACCTATTTTTCCAGTGTATTTCATATTATTGCCCTCCATGTATACTTCTTTCCAGGTAAATGTATCCACTTCTTATTTATTATGCCTCTTCCTTCATCTCTTGCATCTCCTGTCTTTATACAGACTGGCCCCTGTGGGTAACCCTTCCTCATCTCTAATTCTCAGAATCGCTACTCTCCTCACCTTCTACATGAGACCTTGCCTGATAATCCCCAATTTCTAGTACCTCTGCCCCCAAATTGGTTTGTGTACCTATTTTATATTTATTTTACATGAATATGCACATATATGCATATACACATGTGTACAAACATAAATATTGTTTCATCCAGATAGATTATAAGTTCCTTGTAGCCATTGATATTTTTTCCTTCTATCTCTATACCTTTTCTCTCTAATACAACTCCTGGAATATAGGAAGTATGGCACATAAATACCTGCTGATCTTGCATATTCACTGTCGCTTCCTTTCATAATATTTCATGTACTATTGTGGCAGAATCCAAGTGTTATGGCTACCCTGTCAGTACTTAAGAAAATAAATTACTGGGGTGGCTAGGTAACACAGTGAATAGAGCACTGGCCCTGGAGTGAGGAGGACCTGAGTTCAAATCTGGCCTCAGACACTTAACACCAAAAAACAACAACAACAACAAAACTAGCCATGTGACTTTGGGCAAGTCACTTAACCCCAAATTGCCCTCCAAAGAGCAAAAAAAATACTCTAGGAATCTTGGCAGATATGTTCTATTTCATGCCTATTTATTGTTCTCCTTATAGCTTTATCTATAAGCATTACTTGGATAATTACTTTTATCTTCCAGGTTGCAGGTAGGCTCATTTTATCCTCAACTACATTTTTGCTGCTTTGTGAGATTTCTGTCTTTTCCTCTGTAATCTTTTGGGGAAAAAAGTGCATTCTTACCTGGTATCACCTATCAACTAGCTGCCATGTGTTAGTTCTAGGATCAATATCATCCATATATAAGAGCCTTGGAAGAATCTTACCAATAATGTCCCTCATTTATTGGAAATTTGTTCAGGAAATTTTTCATGGATGTCTATGGTCAACACCTTGGGGTAAGGTCTCACTCTCACTCTTTCATTTCTTCCCTGATGTTGCTAATTGGTGGATTATTGAGCAAAGTCGTCTCCTTGGTCACAGTTTTTTATGGAATCTTGTGTGATAAAAAAAAATGTGCAGAAGATACTCAGGTTATAAAACCAGAAAAACTGATTTGATTTACATTTGTCCTCTTAGCTTACAATTATCTACTCCCTTCTGAAAGCAGCTACTTTCTATGTGAAATAGAGCTTTCAGACTGACATCTACAAAAAAGAAAAAGGCAGTATAGTAAGAAAATGGAGTACTCTGTAACTATGATAGTCATATATTTGAGCATCCCTAAGAGCACATTTACATCTAAATGTAAAGTATGTAAATTATATAGGGCATTATACTGAAAAGGTACAAATTATCTCAAGTAAAATCACTAATAATGTTTGGTTATTGCTTTGGTAGTCTCTATAAAACTAACAAATAGGCTTTTAAAGAATTACCTTAAGACTGCTGCTGCTGAAGTAGAAGGGGCTGTTTTTGAATTTTTGAATGAAATGGGTTTAGTTGTCTGTTTATTTCAAGTGATTTCCTCTCAGTAGACTGCAAAACCATTATGAACAGCTTTTCTCTCTGTGGGGAATATCAGCAGAGACTGTAGGTGGTCTATACACAGGAAAACTAGCTGGAAAAGACATCTTCTTTAGGTGATTTATTTTTTATTTAAGTTCTGTAATTATATTTCCAATTTTAGCTACAAAATGTGGTGGCCATGGAAATACTTTTCTGCAAAACAGACTCAATATATGAGACTCAGAGTGTGACACAGACAAACCAACATGGACCTTGAAGCAGACTCTAATAAAAGGTTACCTAAGTGGTTGAATTAGAAAATCTGCCTGCTTGTACTACATCTGTCTAAGACACTATCTTAACAAATGAGACACTGGGAGAATAACATATCCAATTTAATTTGATGCCTCTTCTATAGCCTGCTGTCATATCAATGACTGAGTCAGATGGTTTCAGAGTAAATTCAGGTAATCATCATCATCATCATCATCATCTTCATCATCATCATCATCATCATATCTGCCATTTATATAGCTCTTAAAGGTTCAGAATGTGATTTACATTTGTTATTTCCTTTGATCCTCACAGCCTTGTAAAGTAGGTGTTAAAATTATCCCTATTGTATAGATGATGAAACTGATGCTGAGTAAGCCTAAGTTACTTATCCAGGATCACACATCTTAGTATTTGAGGCAGGATTGAATTTAAATCTTACTCATACCAATTCTAGCGATATGTTTAATATCTAAGCCCTTTACCTGTATTACTGATCATGATGGGGTCTAGTGGTATCAGTAGGGAAGGAATCTTGTCTTACAAAATATGAGCACTTATATGCTAAAGATGTAGTAATTTGTTAAATGGAAATGAATAAATGGATTTTTAAAAACATACCAATTAAAGGATTATGTTCAAAGTGCTATAAAGTGGTAAGGAGATACAGAGAAAAGTCAAACAATCCCCGCTTTCAAAAAGTTCTCGTAGGGAGAGATAATAGTAATAGGTTTCAGCTACAAGTTAGACAGAAAGTCCTAAAAGTTCTTAGGGAGCAGTGAAAAGCAGTGGATAACACATTTTTTCAAATATAATTTTCATTGATAAAATCATTATCTCTTCATCATGCAGTACTAGTTTCAAATACTTTGGTAAAGAAATCATTGTTTTCTGGTCTTTTAGTAACCGACTGGTGAGGAGATAGAGGTTGTAGTGGCTCAGAGGCAAGTGCTAGGGCTTCTCCTCTTCATAATGGCTATAGTGTTGAGTCTGGAAGCTAGTAGATGATCTTTGAAGTGGGACACTTCTTTATGGGCCTAATAGCCTTACCTGAGGCAATTAATAAGGTGAATAGAATAACAGATCTCTTCTCCACCTAGTTGATTCCATTAATGCTATATGAGAATTTTAATCTGGAAGCTGGACCAATAGTCTTAGGGTTACTCCATTTTCTGGGGCTAATGGACTAAATCTAGGGCTTCCTATACCAAGATTAGAGAAGAAGCAATATCAAAGTTTAAGTGGTGGTTTGACCCACATGATGCACCACACCTCTTCTCTCACCTGGAGCATGACATTTTGACCCTTTAGATAAGTTGGATTGCTTCCCTGTCCTCTTAGATGGTTAAATAACTATTTTGTAGTTCATTTGTTCATATCACACATTTAAATGGTCTTACAAAATAAGGAGTAGTCACTTTGCTTTCTGATGCCTCAATTTTGTTACCTATAAGTTTTACTTTCTAGTAATATTAAATATAAATCAGATAATATGTCAATGTATTAGCATTTGTCAGAGAAAAGGTACTATATTAACATGAGACCTTATTATTTATTTAAAAATAAATTGACTAAACATCTATAATTTTTGGTTCTTATAAAAAGTCTGAGAGCCTATGAGTTAGGCTATTGATCTTGGTTTCAGGGATACCCCCTGTATATATATATATATATATATATATATATATATATATATATATATATGTATATATATACATATATGTATATATATGTATGTACATAATTGATTATTAAGTTATATTGAAATTGCCTTGGAATTAGTCCCAACCATGTGCTCAAACTTTTATGAGAGTGATGTCATATTTTCTTCTGTATCTTTTGATTCTCCTCCATAAGATAAAATACTTCCTAATGAAGTATGAATTCCTGAGATTTCTAACAAAACCATTTCTCTCTGCAGCAACTCCATGGGTATCTTAAAGCTGTCCTTAAAGCTATTATTCATACCTCTTCCAATTCAGCAGCTATATTGTCCTCTAGAGAAAGAAGAAAAGGAGAAAGATTGAAGAGGCTACATCCTAATTTCTCTACAGAGCTTGCTTGCTATTGTCCCTTAATATTCATCAATGTAGATCAGTTTCATGGAAAGAAAAGAAGGTATCTGTAATGTAGTTGAACAAGAAGTGGATTTGGTAATAGTTGGGTTTAAATTTCAGTTATTGACAGACATTAGCTCTATGATTAGTAGTGTGTCACCTCTTTTCATTCATAGAGCTAAGGACTTTGGGAACAGGGGATCCAGAAGTGCAGGTATACATAGACAGAGGGTGCAGGGCCAATTGAATGGGAAGGGATGGTAATTAAAATGTGTAATTGAGAGGTGAGAGAGGAATATGAGAGGCGATGGGGGAAGACAGAATGGGGTAAATTATCTCATATAGAAGAGGCAAGGGAAAACTGTTACAATGGAGGGAAAGAACAGGAAGGCAAAAGGGAATGAGTCAACCTTACTGCCATTGAATTTGACTTAAGGAGGGAATGACATACACACTAAATAGGGTATCTTACCTTACAGGAGAGTAGGAAGGAAGGGGATGACAGGGAGGATGATGGAGGGGAGGGCAGGTTGGGGGGGAGGGAAGTTGGAAGCTCACAGTTTTGAAAAGGGACAGGGTCGTAGAGAACAAAACAAGGAAGGGGCAGGATAGAATGGAGGGATATTGACTATATTAGTCAGTCTTTCACAATATATCCACTAGGAAATGTTTACATAGCTACATATATATGTACAAACTATATTGAATTACTTATCTTCCCAGTAAGGGTGGGAGATGATGGAAGAAGGGAAAGAATCTGTAATTCAAAATTTGAATGTTTTATATATATATATATATATATATATATATATATATATATATATATATATAATTATTATTTGACCTGCAAATAGAAAATAAGATATATAGTCACTGGGGCATAGAGATTCATCTGGCCATACTGGAAAGTTGGAGGGGGAATGGGGGAGGATATAGGAGAGAGTTGATTGGGGGAGGGGGCATATAAATTTGTCACTCAAAATCTTGTGGAAATGAATGATGTAAATGAAAAATAAGCATAACATTTAATTAAAAATATACATGAAGTCTTTGGATGAACCTAAAAACAAACAAACAAAAAAAGGAGTCTTATCTCTTTATAATACCAATATGGTGCTGATACCTCAACTGGAGAGAGCTAAAAAAGGGAAAGAAATTTTTAGACCAATTTCCTTAATGAATATTGATGCAAAAATTATAAAAAAATTGACAAAGATTATAGCAATTTATCATGAAGATAATACACTATGACAAAGTGGGATTTATACTAGGAATGCAGGGCTATTTAAATATTAGGAAAACTATCAGCATAACCTACTATATCAATAACAAAATTAACAGAAATCATGTGAACATCTCAATAGAAAGAGAAAAACTTTTTTTTATTAATTTGCTTGTTTATTTTTAGTTTACAAGATTCAATTCCATAGTTCCTTGAGTTTCAAATTTTCCTTCACTCCCTCCCCCACCCCCCACAATGGCATATAATCCAGTATAGGATCTGCAAATACTTTCACATTAGACGTTAGTCAGGTTACAAAGGCCAATTGTATTAGATGGAATGAAAAATGATGAAGAGGAAATAAAACAAAACAATGAAAAGAAAAAGATCAACTAGTTTGCTTCAATCAGGATTCAAACAGTTCTTTCTATTTCTTTCTCTGGATATAGGCATCTCTCACCATCATGAGTCTTTTGGGATTGACTTATATCACTGCATTGCTAGAAGAGTCCAGTCTGTCATAGCTGGTCCTTACACATATGTTGTGTCTGTGATTATATACAAATTTCTCCTGGTTCTACTATTCTCACTCAGCATCAGTTTTTATAAGCCTCTCCAGGTAAATATGAAGTCCATCTGTTCCTCGTTTCTTATAGTACAATAGTACTCCATTACATTCATATACCACAACTTGTTTGGCCATTCCCCAATTGATGGGCACCCCCTTAATTTCCAATTCTTTGCAACCATGAAAAGAGCTGTTATAAATATTTTTTCTACATATGGGTCTTCCTCCCATTTCTATGATCTCTTTGGGATATAACACTAGAAGTGGTATTGCTGGGTCAAAGGGTATGAAATTATTTATAGCCCTTTGGGCATAATTCCAGATTGCTCTCCAGAATCATTGGATAAGTTCACAGCTCCACCAGCAATGCATTAGTGTTCCAATTTGTCCACATCCTCTCCAGCATTTGTCATTTTCCTGTTGTGTCATCTTAGCCAATCTGACCCATAAGATGTGGTATATAAGAGTTGTTTTGATTCATATTTCTCTAATCAATAGTGAATTGGAGTATTTTTTTCATATGCTTATAGATATCTTTAATTTCTTTCTCTGAAAACTGCCTGTTCATATACTTAGACCATTTATCAATAGGGGAATGACGTGTATTCTTATACATTTGACTCGATTCTCTGTATATTTTAGAAATGAGTCCTTTATCAGAGACATAGATTGTAAAAATTCTTTCCCAATTTCCCACCTCCCTCTTGATCTTGGTTACATTGGCTTTGTTTGTACAGAAACTTTTCAATTTCATGTAATCAAAATTATCCATTTTGCATTTGATAATGCTCTCTAATTCTTGTTTGTTCATAAAGTCTTTCCCTATCCACAAATATGACAGGTAAACTATTCCTTGCTTTCCCAGATTGCTTACAGTATCATCCTTCATATCTTGATCATGCACCCATTTAGACTTGATTTTGGTATATGGTGTTAGATAATGGTCTATGCCCAGTCTCTGCCACACTATATTACAGTTTCCCCAGCAGTTTTTGTCAGATAGAGACTTCTTATCCAAAAACTAGGGTCTTTGGGTTTTTCTTTCTTTTTTTCTTTTTTGTTTTTGGAGGGCAATTGGGGTTAAATGACTTGCCCAAGGTCACACAGCTAGTTTGTGTGTGTGTGTGTGTGTGTGTGTGTGTGTGTGTGTGTGTGTGTGTGTGTGTGTGTGTATGGTAAGTGTCTGAGGCTGGATGCGAACCCAGGTAATCCTGACTCCAGGGCTGGTGATCTATTCAATGCGCCACCCCCTCCCCCAAGGTCTTTTGGTTTATCAAACAATAGATTACTATACTCAATTGCTGGATCTAGTGCACCCAATCTATTCCATTGATCCATTAATCTATTCCTCAGCCAGTACCAAATAGTTTTGATGACTGCTGCTGTATAATACAGATTAAAATCCGGTATAACGAGTCCACCTTCCCTAGCATTTCTTTTCATTAATTCCCTTGATATTCTAGACCATTTGTTCTTCCAAATAAATTTTGTTACTATTTTGTCCAACTCTATAAAGTAGTTTTTTGGTAAATTGATTGGTATGGCACTAAATATATAATTTAATTTTGCTAAAATTGTCATTTTTATTACATTAGCTCAACCCAGTCATGAGCAATTGATGCTTTTCCAATTAGTTAGATCTGACTTTATTTGTGTGAGAAGTGTTTTGTAGTTATGATCATGTATGTCTTGGGTTTGTTTTGGCAAGTAGATTCCCAAATATTTTATAATGTCTACAATAACTTTAAAATGGAATTACTCTTTCTATCTCTTGCTGTTAAACTTCATTAGAGATATACAGGAATGCTGAGGATTTATGTGGGTTTATTTTATATCCTGCAAATTTGCCAAATTTATTTATTGTCTCAGGTATTTTTTTACTTGATTCTCTAGGATTCTCTAAGTATATCATCATATCACCTGCAAAGAGTGATAGCTTGGTCTATTCTTTGCCTAATTTGATTCCTTTGATTTCTTTTTCTTCTCTAATTGCTACTGGTAATGTTTCTAGTACCAGATTGAATAAGAGGGGTGATAGTGGACACCCTTGTTTCACTTCTGATCTTATTGGAAATGCTTCTAGCTTATCCCCATTGCGTATAATTCTTGCTGATGGTTTTAAGTAGATGCTATCTACTATTTTAAGTAAGGCTCCATTTATTCCTATACTTTCTAGTGTTTTTAACAGGAATGGATGTTGTACTTTGTCAAAAGCCTTTTCTGCATCTATTGAGATAATCATGTGCTTTCTGCTAGTTTTATTGTTGATATGATCAATTATACTGATGGTTTTCTTAATAGTAAACCATCCTTGCATTCCTGGAATAAATCCTACCTGACCAAAGTGTGTTATTCTTGCCATAAGTTGTTGTAGTCTATTAGCTAATATTTTATTTAAATTTTTTGCATCTAAATTCATGAAGGAAATTGGTCTATAATTTTCTTTCTCCATTTTATCTCTTCCTGATTAGGTATCAGTACCATATTTGTATCATAGAAAGAATTTGGTAGGACTCCTTCTTTACTAATTTTCCCAAATAGTTTGTAGAGTATTGGAATCAATTGTTCTTTAAATGTTTGCTAGAATTCACAAGTAAACCCATCTGGCCCTGTGGATTTTTTCCTAGGGAGTTCACTGATGGCTTATTCAATTTCTTTTTCTGATATGGGGTTATTTAAGTAATTTACTTCCTCCTCAGTTAATCTGGGCAACTTGCATTTTTGTAAATATTCCTCCATTTCACTAAGATTGTCAAATTTTTGTGCCTACAGTTGGGAAAAATAATTCCTAAATATTATTTTGATTTCCTCTTCATTGGAGGTAGATTCACCCTTTTCATTTTTGATACTCATAATTTGGTTTTCTTCTTTCTTTTTTTTTATCATATTGGCTAAGGGTCTGTCAATTTTATTGTTTTTTTTTTCATAAAACCACCTCAATTTTATTTATTAATTCAATGGTTTTCTTAATTTTAATTTTATTAATCTCTCCTTTGGTTTTCAATATTTCTAATTTAGTACTAAATCGGGGATTTTCAATTTGTTCTTTTTCTAGCTTTTTCAAATGAATGCCAAATTCATTGACCTCCCTTTTTTCTAATTTTTTCATGTATGCACTCAGGGATATAAAATCCCCTAAGAACTGCCTTTAATGTATCCCACAAATTTGGGTATGTTTTCTCATTGTCATCATTCTCTTGAATGAAATTACTGATTATTTCTATAATTTCTTGTTTGACCCACTCATTCTTTAGGATTAAATTGTTTAATTTCCAATTAGTTTTTAGTCTATCTTTCCATGGCCCTTTACTGCAAATGATTTTTATTGCTTCATGATCTGAGAATGATGTATTTAATATTTCTGCCTTTCTGCACTGAATTGTGAGGTTTTGATGCCCTAGTACATAGTCTATTTTTGAGTATGTACCATGTACCATTGAGAAGAAAGTAAGTTCCTTTTTATCCCCATTCAATTTTCTCCAGAGATCTAACATATATAGTCTCCCTAAAATTCTATTCACCTCCATAATGTCTCTCTTGTTTATTTTCAGGTTAGATTTATTGAGTTCAGAGAGGGGGAGATTAAGGTCCCCCACTAGTAAAGTTTTGCTGTCCATTTCTTCCTCTAATTCCTTTAACTTCTCCTCTAGGAATCTGGATGCTATACCACTTGGTGCATATCTGTTAAGTAATGATGTTGCTTTATTCTTGATGGTGCCTTTTAGCAGGATAGAATTTCCTTCCTTATCTCTTTTAATTAGATCTATTTTGCTTTTCCTTTATCTGAGATAAGGATTGTTACCCCTGCTTTTTTTTTTTTACTTTAGCTGAGGCATAATAAATTCTACTCCATCCTTTTACCTTTATTATGTGGGTATCCTTTTGTTTCTAACGTGTTTCTTGTAGAAAGCATATTGTAAGATTATGGTTTTTAATCCATTCTGCTATCACCTCTGTTTTATGGGAGAAATCATCCCATTCACATTCACAGTAATGATAACTGTTTCTTCCCCTCCAGACTATTCCCTCCCCTGCTTATGTTTTTATTTCTTCCTTCACTCTTCCCCTTCTTGAGGGTTTCCCTTTTGACCACCCCCTCCCTCAGTGTTCCCCCATTCTTTGCCTACCCTCTCCATTTACTACTATTTCCCACTGCTCTAATCCTCCCCTTTAATACCCCCCTTTTATTCCTCCCTTACCCACCTACTGCCTATAGGACACAACAAATTTTTATACTTATCAGATTATGTTATTCCCCCTTAGACACCAAACCAATGAGAGTAAATTTCAAACAGTGCTCCTCTCCCTCCCGCCTTTTCCCCTTCTTAATGAATTTTCGTGTCTATTCACTTTAGAATCTTAAACTTAACTGATTATGTTGATCCCTCTTTGAACCAGAACCAGTGAGAATAATGTTTAAATGACGTTCCTCTCCCTCTTTCTTTCCCCTCTACTATAGTGTGTTTTTATACCTCTTTGAATGGCATAGTTTACCTTTTTTCTGTCTCCTCCTTTCCTTTTACCCCATTACAGTCCCTTTGATCCCCATAATAAGGTTTTTTTTTTAATTTTCAGGTTATTTCATTCATACCCACACACTCTATTTATGTATAACCCTTTTGAAGGTCATAATAATCATATAAATTTCAATATTGACAGTTATCAGCTTCTCATATAGGGATGTGAACCTTGTGCTCTTTTTGTATCTCAAGATATGTGCATTTGTGCATAAGTCTGTGTGTGCATGTATGTATGTGTGAGTCTGTGTTTTCCTTGTTTACCTTTTTATGTCTTTTTGTAGTCTTGTAATAGGAGATCAAATTTTCCATAGAATTCTGGCTTTTTCATCAGGAAAGTCTGGAAGTCCCTTATTTCATTAAATGACCATCTCCTTGCTTGAAAGATTATGCTCAGTTTTGCTGTGTAGTTAATCCTTGGTTTTAGTCCTAGCTCTCTTGCCCTACAAAATATCAAATTCCAATCCCTTCAATCTTTTAATGTAGAAGTGGCTAGGTCCTGTGTGATCCTGACTGTAGTTCCACTGTATTTGAATTGTTTCTCTTTGGCTGCTTGCAGTATTTTTTCTTATTCTTGTAATTCTGGAATTTGGCTACTATATTTCTTGGAGTATTCAATTTGGGATGTCTTTCAGGAGGAATCCAGTGAATTCTTTTGATAACTATTTTATCTTCTAATTCCAGGACTTCGGGACAGTTTTCTTTGACAATCTCTTGGAGGATGTTGTCTAGACTGCTTTTTTCATCATGGCTTTCTGGTAGAACAATAATTCTTAAGTTATCTCTCCTGGATCTGTTCTCTAGGTCAGTTGTTTTTCCAATAATGAGATATTTTACACTTTCTTCCAATTTTTCAATCTTCATGGTTTGTTTGATTGACTCTTGGTACATCATAGAGTTCTTATTTTCAATTTGACTGATTCCAATTTTTAGCAAATTATAGTCTTTGGTTAGTTTTTGGAAGCCATTTTTGGGGAGGTATTTTCTCCAATTACTTCACTAAGTTTACTTTATAAGGATTTGATTTCTTCAGTGAACCTTTTTTTCCAATTTGGTCATTGTAGATTTAAATTTGTCTTCTGCCTCCCTAATTTGGCCTACCAGTTTACTTTTTCATTCTAGCTCCTGAAAAAAACAGGCAGGCGATTTCTAAACTTACAGGCTGGGGGCTGATAGCCCCAGGAGAAGCTTGTGTCTCTGCTGGGGACCCTTAGCCCTCTCTTATCTGGCTCCAATGATTCCTCCTGTCCTTTGGTGAGATGTTGGTTAGACGGCTGTGATTTGTCCTTGGGATATGTGAGTTGGCCAGCTGGGGCTCCTTCTCTCTCTAATGTAGTCTGCTTCTCTGCTCTCAAGTCTGAGCTGTACAGACACCACATGCTCCATGCTCCCCCTGTCCAGACTGGACCCATGTTGGCACTTTCCTGGACTGGATTCTGCCATGCTCCATCTCCCAGTGGATTCTGTCACTCCAGAATCCATTCAGATTCACTGTTTAAGGTTTACTGACGGGATTCATGGATGAGCTTAGAGAAGTTACTGCTTCCTTGCTGCAAGTGGAAAACTTTTGACAAAATACAATTCCCATTCTATTAAAAACAGTATAGAGCATAGGAATCAATGGAATTGTCCTTAAACTGTTAAGTAGCTTATATCTAAAACCATCAGCAAGAATTATATGTAATGGAGATAATAAAAATGATGGTTTTACCTAAATTAATTTACTTATTCAATGTTATGCATACCAAACTACCAAAAATATTTTCTAGAACTAGAAAAAATAATAACCAAATTCATCCAGAGAACAAAAGTTCTAAAATATTAAGGAAAATAAATAAAAGAAATGCAAGGGAGTTTGGTCTAGCCATACCAAATCTATGGTATTACAAAGCAGTAATCATCAAAACTATTTGGTACTGGCTAAGAAATAGAGTAGTGGATCAATGGAATTAGGTAAATAAGACAGTTGTCAATGACCATAGTAATCTACTATTTGATAAATCCAAAAACCCCAGCTTCTGGGATAATAACTCATTATTTGACAATAACTGCTGGAAAAACTAGAAAATAAAATGGCAGAAACTAGGTATAGACCTATATTTTACACATTATAACCCAGACAAGTTCAAAATGGGTACCTGATTTAGACATAAAGGATGATATTATAAACAAATTAGGAGAATAAGGATTAGTATACCTGTCAGATATTTGGAGAATGGAAGAATTTATGATCAAACAAGAAATAGAGAACATTAAGAAATGTAAAATGGATAATTTTGATTCTTTTAAACTAAACAAAAAACATTTTGTGTAAACAAAACCAATGCAACCAAGATAAGGAAAGCAGAAAGCTGGAAGACAATTTTACAGCCAGTGTCTCTGATGAACGCCTCATTTCTAAAATAGAGCTGAGTCAAATTTATAAGAATATATGCCATTCCCCAACTGATAAAAGATCAAATGATAAGAAAAGTCATTTTTCAAGATGAAAAATTAAAGCTATCTACAGTCATCTGAAAAAAATCATCTAAATCACTGTTTCTTAGAGAAATGCAAATTAAAACAACTCTGTGGTACCACATCACCCCTATCACATTGACAGAAAAGGAAAATGATACATGTTGGAGAAGATGTGGGAAACTTGGAACACTGAAGCATTGTTAGTGAAGATGTGAACTGACTAACCATTCTGGAGAGCAATTTGGAACTATGCCCAAGAGGCTATAAAATTCTTCATAACCTTTGATCTAGCAATTCTAGGTCTGTATCTCACAGAGATGACAAAAAGTAGAAAAGGATCCACATACACAAAAAAATATCTGTAGCATCTCTATTGGTGGTGGTCAAGAATTGGAAAGTGAGGGGATGCCCGTCAATTGGAGAGTGGTTGAACAGGTTATGGTATATGAATGTGATGGAATACTATTGTTCCATAAGAAGTTATGAGCAGGGGGAGAGGAGCCAAGATGGTGGAGTAGAAACAGAGCATGCAAGCCACTTTGCCCCTAGATTTCCTCCAAACTATGTAAAAGGGGACTCTGAACAACTTCTGGAGCCCCAGCACCCACAGAATGATACAGAGAAGCTAACCTCCTGCTGAGGACAGCCCAGCAGCCCTGCAGGAAGGACCAGCGCAGCACTCTGGGAGCTGGCAGCGCACAGTGCACAGAGTGTGGGGAGCCGAGCACAGGTCCACCTGAGTTGCGGTTTTAGCCCCAGGGCGGCAGGGCCAGCAATCGGCTGGAGAGACCCCAGAACACCAGAAGTTGTGGCGATTCCAGAATAATCAAAATAGACATGCCTAGGACAAAGTGAGAGGTTACTGCCCTATGGACTTTGGTACCAGTATAAGGGGAATGCGTCAGCTTCCTCCCCTGGAGGCTAGAAGCCACTGAGGAAGCATGACATTTTGTAGTTTTCAGAGGCAGCTCCAGCTCCTGGCCTGTGAACTGTAGGGAGATCCAGAGATCAGTCTTGGGGGGTAATCGCTATTGCTTTAACGTCCCTGGATATGTATTGTGATGTGGGGTGGAGGTCATGGGTGGATTACCAGCTTGCCAGAAACGGAAGTTGCCCCCCCACACATTCGGAATGAAAATTCCCTTATCTAGCAGCAAAGCCATAGTGTGGCAACAAGCCCAAAAGTCAAGTAATTAAGTGGCAACATGCCAAGGCAAAGGAAACTAATTAAACAGAAAAATACAACCCTAGACTCCTACTTTGGGGGCAAGGAGGGTCGAAGCATTGACCTGGAAGAGGACTGTGAGGCCAGAAGTCCTGCTCCAAAATCCCCAGGGGAAAATATGAGCGGGTTGCAGGCCATAGAGGACCTTGAGAAGGACTTTAAAAATAAAATAAGAGAAGTGGAGGAAAAATTAGAGAAATGAGAAGGATGCAGGAAAAGTATGAAATGAGGGTCAACAGCCTGACTGAGGAAAACAACACCTTAAAAAATAGACTAACTCAAATGGCAAAGGAGGCCCAAAAGGGCAATGAGGAGAAGAATGCCTTAAAAAGCTGAATTTGCCAGATGGAAAAAGAATCTCAAAA
This sequence comes from Gymnobelideus leadbeateri, assembly GCA_011680675.1. Classification (NCBI taxonomy): domain Eukaryota; kingdom Metazoa; phylum Chordata; class Mammalia; order Diprotodontia; family Petauridae; genus Gymnobelideus; species Gymnobelideus leadbeateri. The sequence goes on along the minus strand of WOXC01002492.1, from coordinate 118,541 downwards.
GCTCACCGAGGAGGTTGATTCCTTCAGAGTTAAACTGGAGCAAAGGGAAGCTAATGACTTTATGAGAAATCAAGATGCTGTTAAGCAGATCCAAACAAATGAAAGATTAGAAGGCAATGTGAAATATCTCATGGGAAAAACCACTGACCTGGAAAATAGATCCAGGAGAGACAATTTAAAAATTATTGGACTACCTGAAAGCCATGATCAAAGAAAGAACCTAGAAATCGCCCTTCAAGAAATTCTCAAGGAAAATTTCCCTGATGTTTTAGATCCAGAGGGCAAAATTGAGGTTGAAAGAATCCACCAATCACCTCCTGAAGAAGATCCAAAAAAGAAAAGTCCCAGGAATATTATAGCCAGGTTCCAGAATCCCCAGATCAAGGAGAAAATACTACAAGCAGCCAGGAAGAAACAATTTCAATATTGTGGAAACACAATCAGAATAGCCCAGGACCTGACAGCTTCTACACTGAGTGATTGAAGGGCATGGAATATGATATTCCAGAGGGCAAAAGAGCTGGGAATGAACCCAAGGGTCACCTACCCAGCAAAACTGAGTCTTTTATTTCAGGGGAAAATATGGTCATTCAGTGGAATAGAGGACTTTCAAGCACTCTTGAGGAAAAAAACAGAATTGAATAGAAAATTTGTCATCCAGATACAAGAAGCAAGAGATGCCTGAGAAGGTAATCAGGGAAAAGAAATCAAAAGGAACTTATCAAAGTTGAACTATTTACATTCCTATATGGAAAAACAATAACTGTGACTGAGGAAATCTTTCTCAGTATGAAAATAATGGAAGAAGGGTGTATGGTCATGTGAATACATATGTGAATGTGTGTATATGGTTACAGTTATATATGGATAGAGGGCATAGGTTGAATTTGTTGGGAAGGGGGGATACTCAAGGGGTGAAGTTGTGAGGTGAGAGAGGAAAGTGACAGGAGGAGATGGGGAGAGACAGGGTGGGGTAAATTATCTCATGTAGAGGAAGCAGGGGGAAGTGGTTGCAGGGGAGGGGAAAAATAGGAAGGCATAAAGGGAAAACCACATTCTCATTGAATTTGGTTCAGGGAGAGAATGACATACATACTAGGTGGGACATCTCAACCTACAGCAGAATAAGGGGAAGGGTGGGGAGAGGAGGTATGATGGATGGGAGGGCATCCTTGGGGGGAGGGGAGGTTGGAGGTACCCACTATGCAAGAGGGACAGGATCAAGTGGGGAATGGACCAGGTAGGGGGTGGCATGAGTGGGAGGGAATTATAAGCAGCCTTGTACAATATATCTACTATGATAATGTTTTGCATAGCTAAACATGTACAACATATACTGAATTACTTATCCCCCCAGAGGGAATGGGTGACAAGGGCGGAAGGAAATGGATCTGAAATTCAAGGTCTCAAGATTAAATATTTCAAATATATATAAATACTATTATTAATATTCTTTTGCTTATAATTGGGAGAGAAGATGTGCAGGCATTGGAACACAAAGATTCATCTTCCTCTAATGGAGAGGTTGAAGGGGGTGTGGGAGAGGATAGGGGAGAGAGCAGACTGGAGGAAGCGATGTCTTGCGGGACTCCTGTTCTGGGAGAGTGGGTAGGGGAAAAACAGGGGCGGGGGAATGATTGTTACTGCAAATCTGGCGGAAATGAATGATGTAAAACAGAAGTTAATAAAGCATTTGTTTATAAAAAAAGAAATTATGAGCAGGCATATTTCAAGTAAACCTGGAAAGACTTTCATGAAATGATGCTGAGTGAAGTGAACAGAAACAGGAAATTATTGTACTCAGTAACAGCAACATTGTGCAATGATCAGCTTTGATAGACTTAGCTCTTCTCAGCAATGTGATGATCTAAGACATTTCCAAAAGACTTATGATGGAAAATGCTATCCACATCCAGCAAAAGAAATATGGAGTCTGAATACAGATCAAAGCATACTAATTTCTCTTTTGATTTTTTCTCATCATTTTCCCCTTTTGTTTTGATTCTTCTTTCACAGTATGAATGATTTGGAAATATGTTTTAAAAATAGATTCGGAAATGGAAAAAAGTTACAAAAGCTCACTGAAGAAAATAATGCCTTAAAATTCTGAATTGAACAAGTAGAACTTAATGACTCCACAAGACATCAAGAAACAATAAAACAAAAACAAAAACAAATTTAAAAAGAACAGAAGAAAATGATTAAGGAGATGTAATTTAAAATTATTGGACTAACTGGAAGTCATGATCAAAAAAGGAGCCTAGATGTCATCTTTCAGGAAATTACTAAGAAAAAATGCCCTGATATTCTATAACCAGCAGGTAAAATATAAATTGAAAGAATCATTGACAACCTCTTGAAAAAGCTTCCGAAATAAAAATTCCCCAGAATATTTAACCAAATTCCAAAGCTCCTGGGTCAAGGAGAAGATATTGTAAGTACCTAGAAAGAAACAATTCAAATATAATGTAGCCATGGTCAGGATAACACAGTAAAAGATCAAAGAGCTTTGAATATGATACCTTGGAGGGTAAAGTAACTGGGATTACTACTAAGAATCACCTATTCATAAAAACTGAGTATAATTCTTTAGGGGAAAATATGGACACTTAATAAAATATAGAATTTTAAGCATTCCTAATGAAATAAATGTAGTTGAATAGACAATTTGACTTTTGAATAAAAGGCTCCAGAGAAGCATAAAAAGGTAAACAAGAAGGAGTAATCACAAATTTAACTGGATTGTGTCAAACTGTTTACATTACTTTATGGGATGCTGATACATATAACTCTGAAGAACTTTATCATTTTTAGGGTAGTTTGAAGGAGTAGATATATGTATATATAGATATAGATGTATAGATAAAGACAGAAGGCATAGAAATGAGTTTAAAATGATGACATGATATCCCCCCCAAAAATCAAGGCATGAAAAATTGTAATGCACTGGGATAAGAGAAAAGGGTTAAGTAGAACACAGTAAATTACATCACATAAAAATGTGTGGATGTTTTGCATTGGAGGAAAAGATAGGATTATGTTGGCAGGATATGCTTGGACCTTACTCTCATTGAGATTGACTGAAAGGGGGAATCATATATAAACTTAATTCAGTATGGGAATTTAAATTCCCCATAGAAAAGTAGGAGGGGAGTGGGATGAAAGGAGTAGGGCTGATAGAAGACAGGACAGATTGGAAGGTGGGCATCAGAAGCAAAACACTTTTGAAGAGTAATATAGGGTGAAAGGAAAGGGAGAGAGAAGAATAAGTAGTGGAAAATGGGATGGAAGGAAATATTTAGTTCATAGTTATAACTATGAACATGAATGGGATTAACTCACCCATAAAATACAAGCAGATAGAGTAGATTAAAAACTAGAATACTACAATATAGTAATTGCAATACACACACTTGAAGCAGAAACACAAAATCAAACATAAGGGGCTAGAACAGAATCTCGTATGCTTTGGCTGAATTAAAATAAAAAAGCAGTCATAGAAATCATGATCTTAGATAAAGCAAGAGCAAAAATAGATATAATTAAGAGATAAAGATGAAATTGAATCTTATTAAAAGGTACCATAGACAATGAAGTGCTATCAGTACTAGACAATAGTAAGTGCATCTAATGGTATAGCATCCAGATTTTTAAAAAGGAAAAGTAAAGGTGTAGAGCCAATATGGCAAAAAAAAAAGACAGAAAGAAAAGAAAAGGAAAAAGAGGCAGGGATTCACATGAGAGCTCCCAAATTCCTCTTCAAACAACTTTAAAATAATGATTTAAAATGGATTTTGGCATTTCAGAACCAACAAAAGGACTGAATGCAACAAATTTCTAGCCCAAATCAATCTATAAAGTTGGTAGAAAAGGTCTGTTAAACCAAGGGGAGAATGAAGTGTGGTCTAGTTCTGTCAGTAACCCAGCAAGACAGTAGCAAGCTGCATTCCAGCAACCCAAGAACAGTCCTTAGAGGCAACTGAATTTACAACAGCTTCTGGAGTTCTTATTCCATAGAAGTTAAGGGGATTGAACAACTTATCAGAAGGAGAATATAGAGATTCTTTTAATGGCACTGAGTGCAAGATTTTGTTGCATTGTCTACATGCAGACCATGATACCTGACCTGGGTTGCAGTCCCACAGAGAAGAGGAGCAGTAGCACACCAGATCTTGCAACCAGAGGAGAATAGGAACCTTGTCACAGTTGCAGGGTGAAAAATAGCGCTTGGGGTCTCTCAGAGATGAGAGCACAGACTAGGAGAGTAGTGAGCACATCTCTTCTTACATCATACCACCTTGGAAGAACTGAAAATTTACAGAGGCCTAGAACTAACTCTAAAAATGTCAAAAAAAATCCTGAAGGTTGGGACAGAGCTCCCTCCAGCCTGGAAACAGAGTCCAACTTTAATGTAAAGTTCAAAGTAAAAAAAAAACTTGAAAAATGAGAAAGCAACAACAAAAAGAATCTAACTAGGGGAAATTATTATGGTGATAGGAAAGATCAAAACACAAACTCAGAAGAAGATGACAAACTCAAAAGTGCTACACCCAAAGCCTCAAAGAAAAATGTAAATTGGTCTCAGGCTTAAAAATAATTTCTGGAATTGCTCATTTTTTTACTCAAATAAGAGAGATAGCAGAAAACTTTGGAAACAAAATGAGATTGATGCAAGAAGAGTCAACAGATTGATAAGAGGCACAAAAAATATATTGAAGAAAATAACCAGAATACAACAAATTGTAAAAGAGGCACAAAAATTCTTTGAAGAGAACTCCCGAATAAGCAGAATTGGCAAAATGGAAAAGGAGGTACAAAAGGTAACTGAAAAAATTTAGAATGGGGCATGTGGAGGCTAATGACTCCATGAGGCTTCAACAACTATCAAACAAAATCAAAAGAATGAAAAAAATACAAAAAAGGTGAAATATTTCATTGAAATAGCAATTGACCTAGAACAGATTAAGGAGGCATAATTTAAACATTATTGGATTACCTGAAAACAATAATCAAAAAAGAGTCTATACATTGTTCAAATAATTATCGAAGAAAAATGCCCCGATATTCTAGAACCAGAGGGTAAAATAAAAATTCAATGAATTCACCACTCACCTCTCCAAAGAAACCCCCAAATGAAAACTAGCAGGAATATTATAGCCAGATGCCAGAGCAAACAGTGCAAGGAAAAAATATTGCAATTTGCCAGGAATAAGCAATTCAAATATTGTGCAGCTGTAGTCAGGATAATACTAGATTTAGTAGCTTCTATGTTAAAGGATTGAAGGTCTTGGGATATAATATTCTGGAGGGTAAAGGAGCTAAGATTACAACCAAGAATCACCTACCCAGAAAAACTGCATATAATCCTTTAGAAAAAAAAGGATATTTAATGAATAGAGGACTTTCAAGCTTTCCAAGCATGAAAAGGCCAGAGCTGAATAGAAAATTTGACTATCAAATAAAAGACTCAAGAAAAGCAAAAAAAAAAAAAAGCAAACAGGAAAGAGAAATCATAAGGGATTTAATAAGGTTAAATTATTTACCTTCCTAAATAGGAAGATGACGTTTATAATTTCTAAGAACTTTACCATTAATTAAGGCAGTTAGGGGTAGGCTACATGGAGGACACAGGTGTGAGCTGAATATGATGGGATGACATTTAAAAAAAAGTCAAATCGAGTGAGACAGAGAGATGCATTGGGGAAAGGAGGAAGGGAGAAGTAGAATGATTTAAACTGTCTCACATAGAAGAGATGTAAAAGAACTTTTACAGTAGAGGGGAAATGGGGGATAAGGAAGTGGGAAGCCCTGGACTTACTCTCATCAGAATTGACTCAAAAAGGGAAGAACAGACACACTCACTTGGGTATAGAACTCCATCTTACCCTACAGGAAAGTAGGAGCGGAAGGTGATAAGAGAAGGGACAATTGAAACAAGGGACAGTGAATTGGGGGAGGTGGTACTCAAAAGCAAAACACTTTTGAGAATGGACAGGGCGAAAGGAAACAGAGAGAGAGAGAGAGAGAGAGAGAGAGAGAGAGAGAGAGAGAGAGAGAGAGAGAGAGAAGGAGAGAGGGAGGGAGGGAAAGAGATATTTGGCAGTCTGGTGAAGTAGTAGTTACCCCTTCTCAGAATATCATTCTTAAATGCATAGAATACAATGTATGGAATTATAAGAGAAATCAATATTGTAGGAATACAGGTATGATACCATTAAAAAAGGTTCATAAACTCAAGGTTAGGATCCCCTAATTTAAGATAACCTTAGATAGCACTTCTTTTATGACCATCCACCCATTCTTCATGTCGAAGTAATAATGATCAGGTGGATAAGGAGGATGATCATAGATAGCATTTCTAGAACACCTATTATGTGCTAGGAACTGTGCTAAGAAATTTACCGATATCATCTCAATTGATCCTCAAAACCTTTGGGAGTAAGTGCTATTACTATCACCATTTTGTAGTTGAGAGAACTGAAGCACACAGAAATTAAGTAACTTCCTCAAGGTCACACAAACATTAATTCTGAAGCCAGATTTAAACTCAGTCCTTCCTGAATACAGGCTGTATTTACTTCACTGCATAGAGAGACCACTCTGGCCCCAAATACCTTATGACATTTTCCCAGCACTTTTCCTTTGTAATCATCTTACTTCTTGTATCACAGTTATTTGTCCTTAAGAGTTTTCCATATCCAGTTGTAATCTCTGTGTGAGCAGGAACTTTGTCACATCCATCTTGGCATCTCAGTGCTTTATTAAGTTAGCAAATGACACAAATCTAGAAATATAGTAAACTGTGTGACAGAATCAAGGCCCTAAAAGACATCAACAAGCAAAAAAATTAGACTAAAACTAGTAAAATAAAATAGGAGTAAATCTAAAGTTTTAGACTTTAGTTAAACCAATCTCAAAAATAAAAGGTGGGAAAAACATGAATAGACATCAATCTATACTCAACCCTGGCCAGACCATATCTAGAGTATTGTGTTCATTTTGGGGTACTGTGTTTTAGAAAATACTTTGATGTTCTTTGATGTGGAATGTGATAAGAAGGAGACAACAAGAATGTTTAAGGGTCTTGAATCCATATCATATGATAATCAGTTGAAGCAATGGGGATTGTTAGACTGGAGAAAAGAAAACTTGGTGGGAGGTAAAACTTAGATGATAGCAGACTTCAAGTACTTGAAAGGCTAGCAGAAAGAAGAGATTAGATTTGACCTGTTTGGCCATATAGGACAGAAGTAAAAACAATAGGTGGAAATTGAAAGTGACAAAATTAGATTTGAAAAACTTCCTAAAAATTGAGCTATCCAAAATGGAAGTTTTGAAGGTAATGAATTCTCTCTCATTAGAAGTCGTTAAACAAAGATTGGATAGCTACATTCTGTTTATGTTTTCTGAAAGCTTCTCTGTTGAATCTTGTTTGGAGTGAACTGAAAAAGAGATCCCATCCAAATCTGAAATTATATGGTAATTATTATTATTTTATTCTGTGGATTCAAGGTAGAAATAACACTATATTTGAAGTCAAAAGGCCAAAATGTTCTAACTATTATTTGTTACTTGTGGGACTGAAATAGCAACAAAATTTGAAGATCCCTTCATATTGCCAAGTTGAGAGGTACTTATTACCTCGTTTCAAATTAAGCCTCTGTTAAAGAAACAGAAGGTCTGAACCCCTGTTGCTGACATAACAGGAAGGGGCTGAACAGGGAACCCCTGTTGCTGTTGTGACAGGAAGGGGCTGAACAGGGAGAAGCCAATATCATATGTAAGGTAGAGCACAAGCTGGACAGTCAGAATTTCTTGGGGTAAGCAGCATGGAGGGAGGGCAGCTGCTCTGGATTGGAAAATGAGCTGACAATCAAGAAAAACTGAGAAGACGGATGAGATTTGAGAACAGAGACAGAATTTCTTGGAGAAAGTCCCACATGGAGGCTGGATAAAGTGGTTTTGATTTTGCGAATGGATCTTATGGTGCTGAAGACTTCCGAGGGCCAGCTGGAGCTGCTGAGGATTTCTGAAGGCCAGCTGGAGCTGCAGAAGACTGAGGAAGCATGTGGTGCCAGTACTTTGTACAAATGTTGTTGTGACTTTGTTAATGTGTATGAATGTTCTTGTGGCTTTGTTAAGCCTTGTCTTCCCAGGAACAGAGAATGTGAAGGATTTGATATGGACTAGACACTGTAAGCCCAATTGTGGAGCAGGAACTTCATGGAGAGATGGACAAGGATCTGGGAGTTGTCTGCCTTTGAACTCAGGTGGCAGTTGGTTAGATTAAGGCAGGAGCTGGGGCCATGGAAGAGGAACTATGGGAGCTGAAAGCCTGCCCCAAGTAAAGTGAAAAGACCTCTCCATGGGTACTGAGTAGTGACTGATGAAATAGGATACTGAGTAGTGACTGATGAAATTGTAATTCACTTGTGACCTAAGGGTGGATGGCTTTTGTATTTTCCACTACCTCTTAAGAGGGTACTGAGTAGTGACAGTTGAAGTTGTAAATTAATTGCACCCCATGAGTAGAGAACTTTGACTTTTGTACTTTTTGACCCTTAAGGAAGCAAATCTCCTTAAGGATGACTGAATGATTGAGTTATTAAATGATTGAGTTACTAAATGATTGTACTTTGGTGAAAACTATGTGACCACTTTGGAGAAAACTATGTGGCCGTTTTAGTGATAAGTTGTTGAGCTGTGACATGGTGAATACTGTATTTAGATTTTCTGTAATAAGTTGTAACATTGTGAATACTGTACCTTGATATTCTGTGAATGTTTTGCTCTTATTTGTTATTGAATAAACATTAAATAAATTTGTTATTGTTTGCTATACTATGTAATTAGAGCCCTGAAAGCTATTCACAGCAGCAGCCCCCTGGAAAGCTGCTCATGCTTGGCTTTACAGGGACCATGGACAAGTTGCTTCATCTAGATCAGACTTCAGTTTCCTCAACTACAAAATGAGATATCGGGACCCTTACATTTTCTTCCAACTATAAATCAACAATCCTATAATCTGTTGGAGACCCTTCGACCATATTTTTGTATGCTACCAAGTATACAGAGACAACTGTATCTTTTGCTTCAGGTAATGCACTGAACAATTACTCTTAACATCACTATATGGATAGTTGTAACATAACAGATATAATATCCTTAACAACGAGATATGTTACAGATAACAAGGATTAGATTAATAAATTTCATCTGACAAAAAATAATTCCACAGATTAGGCAACCAAAAGGACAAATACAAAATAAATCTGTCAAGGATATTAGGGATTTGTTATCATTTAAGGAGAAAAAATCCTGCAAAATTGCACTGATATTTCTCTCTGTACCAATGTTACTAGGGAAAATGAGATGTATATCTTTGATATGCCTCAACAGCTAAATAATTAAATGCCTAAGTTAATGGATATTTTTAGTGAATCTCTTTAGCTACAGAATGAATCCTCACAATTCACACATTCTCAATAGGAAAAGCAAAAGTTAGCAACCAATGCATTTAGAGTTTTTTTCTCATGTCTTATCATAAAAAATAGTCATGAATGATCTCTTGGAAAAAAGGATATGTGTTTTTTGGATGTGCAGTTCTTAACCTTCACCATGGGAACAGATGAGGCTGTCTAGGAGAGGAGGAAAAACACTAGGGTGGGCCTCAGGGGAACCAGGTTCTTATCTTTACTCTATCATTAACTTATTATGTGGCTTGGGGAAGTTATGTTTTTTACTGTTGAACTCAGTTTTCTCATCTAGAAATATCGACAACAATAGCTGTTATTTTTATGGTGCATTAAGATTTGCAAAAGGATTTTAAGGACCCATTTGATATCCTGTTATTTGCTAGGTAGTATAGACATAATTTTATACATTTTGCAGATCTGAAAAATAAGGCTCTGTTAAGTGACTTGCTCATGGTCACCAGTCCATTTTCTTTTCTCATGGCATTTTCCCAGCTGTTCTCCATGCCTGGACTTATCTCCTTCCTCGTTTGTTTTCTGGCTTTCTTGGCTTCCTTTGAATCCCAGGTAAAACCTCATCTTCTGCAGGATGCCTTTCTCTGTTCTCATTAATGCTCATGTCTTCCTCATTATATACATAAAATTATTGACATGTGTATTTAAGATTAAAAAACATATATTTATATAGGTATTACTCCACATACATAACATATATGTGTACATATATACCAGTGTGTCGTATGTATATGTGTATAGGAGGGAGGAGGGGAGAGAGGAGAGAGTTTAAATTTGTCCTGTTAAATTGGAACCTCTTCACAAGCAACAACTGTTTTTTGCCTTTCTTTGTATTTTTGTCAGTTAGCACAGTGCCTGGTATATAGTAGATACTTAATAATGTTTGTTGACTTATTGACATAGGTAAAAAGCATCAGATGCAGGCGTCCTGGTTCCAAGTCCAACATCCATCCTAAATCATATCTCTTCCAAGTTAAAACTATGGATGATATTATGCGATTATGTTTAGAAAATGGAAGGAATCTGTAATTTTCATCAGACATGTTGTTTTTGCAATTAGATATTGAGCACCAATAGAACAAATAGAAAATTTGGAGTTGATGGGCATCCCTCTTTTTGCCCATAATAGCATTGTAAGATTTTTGCTTTGTTTTGTAACGTGCTCTGGAGAGCCTCTTTGTTTCACTGTTTTGGTTAATACTTTCAGTTTTCTTTCATTTCAAGTCCCTTAACTTATTTTTCTTCTTATTTGAGAATTTTGAACATTTCCCTTTCTTTTTCTTCTTTTTAAACAAATTTTCTGCATATTTATTTGAGAGACTATTACTGTTTCCATTCTCCACTGGCCTAGGAACTTCCAGGGTCTCATATTATGCCTTTATTTGCCACTCAATTTTGAATGAACGTGAATGTATGCTTTTCTTGGTCTACAATAACTTCCTCTCTTATTTCCTCTTATAATATTAGGATATTGCATGACAGTCTCTACCCTAATACCATGATTTGTATGAAATGACTCATTTTTCTCTTCAAATTTTTTCCAGAAGAGTTGGCCTCACTGTCTTTAATAATAAAAAAGTGTATTACTTTCATTATATAAGTCAGTAGTTATAAGTTGTTTGAACAGAACTCATTTTTCTCTCTAAAGTCATTCCGCTATTGAACTTATCTATTAAAATCTCTTATCTGGATTATACAACAGATTTCTAATTGGTGTATTTGACTTAATTCTTGACCTTTCTAATACAGCCTCCATATTTGTGTCACCCACTTACTCAATAATTCATATATATATATATATATATATATGCATGTGTGTAGATATATGTGTCTGTATATGTGTGTGTACACAGACACACACACACTCCTCTGAGTTGAACCTTACAGAAAGATCCATCCATCAGTAAGCATTCATTAAGTTCCTATTATCTGTTTGGCACTGGGTTAGATATGATGCTAGAATTATAAAAACAAATTTGAAATAGGCTTTTCTTTCAATAAATTTACATTCTGCTTGGTGTTATGAAGGTATCTAAACATATATAAATGTATGGGCCTTTTTTTTTAACTATGGATATAGCACCATTAGCTATATCGTACTAAATGGTACAGGATAAGTATTTGTCCTTATATTCACTCATCAAGAAATAATATCTCAGGGCAGCTAGGTGGCACAGTGAATAGAGCACCAGCCCTGGAATCAGGAGGACCTGAGTTCAAATCCAGCCCCTGAAACTTAACACAAAAGCCAGCCATGTCACCTTGGGCAAGTCACTCAACCCCAATTGGTCTCCAAAAAGCAAAACAATAATAATAACAATAATAATAATAATAATATCTTTTCTACTTGTAGGGAAAATATCTGAATTTCTTCTGTTATAATAAAGAAATGCATAGCAAGTAAAATAAATTTTTAAAATAATTATATAGCTAACATATATCTCTTCACTAACTCATCACTAATTGAGCTTATTCTTGTAAATTATCATACTCATTCTTGAGTTTGAAACAAAGACCTGTATTAGGAATATTGTGCTTTATAATAGCAGTATCTATTCAGTAGGTTTCTTTAAAGTACATAATTCTAACAGGAAAAACAATTAGCTCCTATTGGAATTTTTCCATTAAATCATCATTATGAACATTGAATGAGTACTCTAATTAGTTAGCTTTTCTAATGGGAATATTACCTAAATTAAAATCAAGATGAAATGTTCAATACACTTGCTAATCTGCTATGGGGGAGTTGGAACTATATATTGCAGCCACACTTAGTTCTGTAAGCTATAAAGTTTTAAGTGCTTCCCAGAATACTTGGACTAGATTTATATTCTCTTTCTTCACTGAATACTCTTTATTGTTCATATTTTTTCCAGTAAGTAGGCCTAACACAGTCCAGCAAGGATCTTAAAAGCAGGAAATCTCTGTTCTGGTACATAGTGGAATTCCCACTATTGCTAGCATATATAATATTCCCCATTATTGATACTATGAGGAAAAACACTTTACAATATGCATTAATGTGAATCTGAATATAAATATAAATTATCCTACTTTTGACTATTCCTGCACTTTGACAAATGATGACTGCCCAGGTCAAAGTTACTGAAACTGTCTAGTTAACAAACTTAGTCATACCAGGAAAAATTGCAAGAGCAAGGGATGCTTAACTTGAGCAAGAAAAGACTAAGAAGAGATGATCACTGGCTTCAAATATTTGGAGGACTGACATAAAGGAGAAAGAGAAATGCATCCAATTTGGTCACAGAGGGCAGAAGTCAGAATAATGAAAAGATGTTATAGGGAGGCCAATTTCACATCAAAATGAGAAGGAATTTTCCAACTGGAGATTTCAAGTAGTGAAATGGTCTGGGTTAAAAGGTAATGATCTAGCTTTCACTGGAATTATACTGCCCTCTTTAAGTTGTCATCAACTCTTCTTCCTCATTGCCTGGAATGACTTTTGCTGACTCTAGTAGAAAAGAAAACGGTAGGAAGAGAGCAACAATAAAAACTGAATTGAGTAAGTCCTACAGTAAAAAGTCGGTTGCTAGTAATATGAGGGGCAGAAGAGATATTTTACATCTCTTGGTCCCTGGAAATGTGAACTGAAAATCACCAGGTCATTTAGTGAATTAATTAAATGGATGATACATCTTTACAATGAATCTTATGGGCCCAAAATACAAATTTTTTTACATCAATTGAATTAATATTTATCAAGCACTTAGTAAATTTAATGCACCATGTTCAATGTACTTTGTGGATTACATTGAGTCTCTAGAAATTTTCTATAAAACTTGTAAGGTATAAGACTGAGATTTCTTTTAATAAGGTCATAGGCTTAGAGATGGAAGGGGCCTTAGAAGTTATCTATTCCAGTATCCCCCCTACATTTTATAGATGAGAAAACTGAGGAAAGAACAGGTAAAATTGATTCCTTCATTGAAACAGATAGTAAATATCCGGGTCGAGATTTGACTAATTATGGCCAGGTATTCTAATTCTAAAACTAACACTCAGAATCACAGAATTTCAGGGTTGAAAGGAATCCAAGAGTCCACTAAGCCCAACCCACAGATGAATAAGAATATCCCCTACAATGTACCCAATACATTTTTATCCGAGCTTAATTTGAAGATCTCCAGTGAGGGAGAGCCCACTCACTGCCTTACCAGTATTTCTTCCCCTTCCCTTGCATCAACGCTGTATTTTCATTTTGCATTCATTATTTCTAAGTCTTTCCTCTTTGAGCAAGTAGGACAAGTCTACTACCTCTTACACATGACAGTCCTTTACAATACTTATAGCCCACTTTCACCATCTTATTTTTTCTAGACTAAATCTCATTTGTTCCTTCGACAGATCCACATAAGACATGCTTCCTACATACATAGATAAATATCAATCTTTATCCAATGAAATTGTCTATTTGCTTAATTATATTTCAATAACATTTATTCTCTTCATTTCTGACTTAGCTGCAGAATTAGGAAGATTGGAATCAAAGGTGGTGGATGGTGGTTTCTTCAGAATATCATTGAAATACCATCAAGGTAGACATAAGAGCACCTGCCTTACAAATGCATAGGGACAGTATTTTTGTTATATTACTGCTTTTTAAAAACTTGTATTAGTTCCCGTAGAGATGAAAATGCAAATTTAGTCATTATGTTTGATATCAGAAATGAAAATAAAAGATAATGAACAAAAATAATAGCTTTGCTTTCACTGTGTAAAGCTGTTTTGACATGCTATTTACATATAAAAATGATGGTGAGAGAGAGAAGCTTAGATTGAGTTCATCTTATCAGTTGATTTAACAGCTTCCCTGTGTCCACACAGTAGTGCTCACTAATTTGAAAAGTGATGGGAGAAAAGATGTTGACAGAATCATCACAACAATGCTCAAACACTTGGAAAGTGGGGACAAGGAGAGAGATTGGTACCATTAGTGATTCCTTGATCACTTGATCATTACTCTTTCCAGAGCACTCCATTTAAGTTTTAACCAAATCTACCAATCCTCTATGATTTAAGCACAGGATCCCAGGTTTATCATTTGTTTGTGAACAGACTAAAGAATTTCAGCAGATGTAGCTATGGAAATAAAAATAGTCTCAATTACCAAGTGCTTAAGCTCAAGGACCCTTCACCTCTACTACTTACTCAATATACCAGAAATGTGGGAAAGAATGTCTATTTAGAATGTGTCAAAATGAAACAGGTCAGTTTGTGATCATATTTTTGTTATTGTTGCTGTTGCTATGGTATAGTTAAGATATCAAAATAATTTTTGAGATAAGTATCTGAATTCAAGTAAAATGGTTTATTTGAAATAGAGATTGAGAATCTGAAGCTAACATATGTTACACTGGCACCTTTATCAGAAAGATTTTGAACAAGTCCTTTTGGCTTTGTGGCTCTTTCTACACTGGAAAAAAAAACCTGCTTTAGTGTGATCATCTGTTGTGAGGTGAGAGGTGTAATCTTTTTCTTTGTGGTATGAAGTTCACCAACACTTGCCAATGTTATTTCGTTCATCTCTGAAAACATTTTTTAAAAAAGACTAATGTAGACTAAAATGTTCATACTCTTTGACCTATAGATTCTGCTGTTAGGCATATACCACTTAAAAGGTGTAAGATAGGAAGAGAGATTACACAGACATAAAAATATTTATAGTATCTTCTTTTAGCAGCAAAACAAGCAAACAAAATAAAACAGAAATAAAGTAAATGTTCGTGAACTGGGAAATGTTTAATAAATTATGTGTTCATGAATGTAATGATATATTACTGACCTTTGAAAAATGATGGTATAACTGTGAAGGATGGGAAGGCTTATATGAACTGATTTAAAGAGAAGTAACCAGAATTTAATATATCTATATACCTACATCTATATCTATCTCTCTGTCTGTCTGTCTATCTAACTATTCATATATATGTCTTAATATATATACACACATGCATTCATATATATGCACATGTCTATGTATGTCACAAAAATAAAAACAACACACTGTGTTATTATCATTTTCAAGCTTGATGACAAAAAAAGAAATGAGAAAATACACCACCCTCCCTTCTTTGAAAAAATGGACAAATGTGGATATGGACTATAGCATATACTGTCAAACCTGGTTGATGTGTTTGTTAGTATTGTTCAATAGATTTTATTTCTTTGTTCCCTCTGTTAAAATGTCTCCCTCAGTAGAGGAAAAGGATGCATATGCTTGGAAATGAAGGGGTTATAAAACAAAAATATCTATGCAATTGTTATAGTTTTTTTCAGACATTTGGAGAATTGTCTCATGGAAAAAGAATCAGATTTTCTGTGTTTAGATCCAGAGGGAAGAACCAGAAACAATAGTTGAAAGTTACCAAAAAAAAGCAAATTTAATTTTCCTAGCAATTAAAGTTATTCAAAAGAGGGATAAGATGCCTGAAGTAGTGGCTTACTTGAATTATTTGAACAAAGACTTGGTGATCACTTGTCACAAGTTAGAAAAGAAATTCTTCTTCAGGGACAATATGTGCTAGATGGTTTCTGAGCTCTCTTCTGATGCTGAAGTTCTGTTCTGTTATGAACCTGAATGAATAACAGGATAATGATACCCTCCAAAGAAAATAAGGAATTTAAAGGAGAGTTTTGAATGAGCTGATTTTCAGAGACTGATGGAAGGTAGAGATATTCAATCCACAGTCATCCGTGTGGACCTGAAGAAAGATTAAAGTTATACATATAGAGAACAGAATGATCTGTGGAGAGATTATACCTGAATCAATGGGAGCAAATGATATTACTTTTAGGAAGGGTGTAAATAGAAATAAAAAAATCAGATAATGATAGAGTCACATTTAGGGATTGGAAGATGGATGATAGCTTAACAAAGAAGACTAAAAAGAAGCGTGGGTATCATTGTCAGTGCTGCCTATTTTCTCAGCACTAGGTGACTGGAATGATGAAATAGTGTTTCATCCAGTGTAGGATGGACATGAATTATGGAAAGACTGTCGCTTATGCATTAGTCTACATCAGGCACAACATGTTCAAGGAAAAGGTGGCTGATTTCAAGGGGATAGCTAAAGTAAGAAAAGAAATGCTCAATCAAGGCAAAGGTAGGTGATTCAGTCAGTCAATTCAGCTCTAGGGAACTTTAGGAGGAAGACATTCAGTATACTGAAAAGCTCACTCAGAAATAAATTCTGTCAATTCTGAAATTAATGAGTTTTTGTTTGTATGGGTCTATGGTAATTTGGCTATCAATGTTTCAACTAGAACTCACTGATTAGTAAAAGGACCACCCCTCCCCATTTATGCCAGAACTAGTTCCTATGATACTGGTTTTCATTTACCCCAAAACTTGTATCTTTGTGGCAGGAGATTCACATTGTAGAGATTTGTTTCCTTATACATAGATGACTGCAACATGACATTAAAGGGTAATAGGGATGGATGGGAGACTATCTTGTTTTCAGTTAGATAATTTGTGCCCTGAAAGTACCACTTCTTTTAGGAAAGATTTAGGGGCTGACTTAGGCTCAGGGTCATCACAATAAGAGTACCTATCCACAAATGGTAATTTCTACATATCATGTGGTTATGAAGTTCACATACTGCATCAATACGAGTTCCATGGTTATATTTTTGCCCTTTCTCCAGGAGAGAATAGAGGGATTTGTTTTAGAATTGCAAATATCCTTTTAACTGTATTGCTGGGTAAAGCAGGTGGGAGTAGTTCCATGACAACTACTAAGCTCAGCAAAAAACACTAACATTGCGGAACATCTGGATGATACAAGGATCCATCAACAATTTTTTATGTTGTTGTAATTGATATCAATTTAATATTAAGGATTTTTGTTTATTTACATCACATCATTATTAGATTTACTGTTCTGTTAGATGTATTTCTTATTGAAAGTTCAGTTGCACCTATTAAAGGGAAGAAAGATAAGTAGTAGTTATGGCAAATGGTACTGGTCCTATATTGGATTTATTATGGCATTTGGATGTATAACTTACCAAAATTTTTCTTGTTTACCAAAGAGCTGATGATTCACTTAATTCCACAAGTTATGCCCCATGGACCAATCATCAAGCAATGAAGTGTAAAAAGGTACAGAGCAGAACTGGGACAGAACATAGAGCTCTCTCAGGACATTATTTTAACCCAATTGGAGAACAGTTTTCTTAACAACTGTATGTCTATTTACAGTTCATTAACTGTGATAGTTCCTAGTAGTTTAGCCTCTTACAATTCCCATGAAATAAATAAAACTTCATAAATCCAGGGGCTCTGGCAGTGGGCATAGCCCAACCCACAGATGTGGTGAAAGTAGGTTTCCAGGCCCAGGCTTGTGCAGGTGGCAACCAGAGATAGCAGGGTCTTATAGGCAGGATGCCTATAAGACTATCACCAGAGAAGAAGGCCTTGGGGGCTTATGGAAAGGAATTTCACCCAATGTTGCCTGCAATGCTTATGTTAACTGTGCTGAGCTGGTGACCTATTATCTCATTAAAGATGCCCTCCTGGGGGCGGAGCCAAGATGGCGGAGTAGAAACAGCTCCTCCAAGCCTCTCTGCCCCCAGATTCTCCACAAACTATGTAAAAAAGGACTCTGAAAATCTTCTGGAGCCCCAGCACCCACAGAACGACACAGAGAAGCTAACCTCCCGCTGAGGACAGCCCAGCACCCTGCAGGAAGGACCAGCGCAGTGGTCTGGGAGCCGGCAGCACTCAGAGCGCAGGAGCCGAGCGGAGCGCAGGAGCCGAGCGGAGCCCAGGTCCACATGAGCCAAGGTTTTAGCCCCAGGGTGGCAGGGCCAGCAGCCGGCTGGAGGAACCCCAGAACACCAGGAACTGTGGAGACGCCAGAATTATCAACATAGACTTGCCTAGGACAAAGTAAGAGGTTAGTGTCCTATGGACTTTGGGACCTGTATTTGGGAATGCGTCAGCTCCCTCCCCTGGGGGCTAGAAGCTGCTGAGGAGACACGCCATTTTGTAGTTTTCAGAGGCATTTCCGGCTCCCAGCCTACAAATCGTGGGGAGATCAGCGATCAGTCTTGGGGGGTAATCGCTCTTGCTTTAACCTCCCTGGATCTGGATTGTGATCTAGGGTGGAAGTTGTGGGTGGGTTTATAGCTTGCCAGAAACGGAAGTTGCCCCCACACGTTCGGGACGAAAATTCCTCTATCTGGCCTTAAAGCCATAGTGTGGCAACAAGCCCAAAAGTCAAGCAATTAAGTGGCAGCATGCCAAGGCAAAGGAAACAGAAAAATGCAACCCTAGACTCCTATTTTGGGGGCATAGAGCGGGAAAAGGACTGTGAGGTCAGAAGTCCTGCTCCAAAAGCCCCAGGGGAAAACATGACTGGGTTGCAGGCCATAGAGGACCCTAAGAAGGACTTTAAAAATCAAATAAGAGAAGTGGAGGAAAAATTAGAAAAAGAAATGAGAAGGATGCAGGAAAAGTATGAAATGAGGGTCAACAGCCTGACTGAAGAAAATAACACCTTAAAAAATAGACTAACTCAAATGGCTAAGGAGGCCCAAAAGGGCAACGAGGAGAAGAATGCCTTAAAAAGTCGAATTTGCCAGATGGAAAAAGAATCTCAAAAGTTCACTGAGGAGATTCATTCCTTCACAGTTAGACTGGAGCAAATGGAAGCTAATGACTTTATGAGAAATCAAGATGCTGTTAAGCAGATCCAAACAAATGAAAGATTAGAAGGCAATGTGAAATATCTCATAGGAAAAACCACTGACCTGGAAAATAGATCCAGGAGAGACAATTTTAAAATTATTGGACTACCTGAAAGCCATGATCAAAGAAAGAACCTAGAAATCATCCTTCAAGAAATTCTCAAGGAAAACTGCCCTGATGTTTTAGATCCAGAGGGCAAAATAGAGTTGAAAGAATCCACCAATCACCTCCTGAAAAAGATCCCAAAAGAAAACTCCCAGGAATATTATAGCCAGGTTCCAGAATCCCCAGATCAAGGAGAAAATACTACAAGCAGCCAGGAAGAAACAATTTCAATATTGTGGAAACACAATCAGAATAGCCAGGACCTGGCAGCTTCTACACTGAGGGATCGAAGGGCATGGAATATGATATTCCAGAGGGCAAAAGAACTGGGAATGAACCCAAGGGTCACCTACCCAGCAAAACTGAGTATTTTGTTTCAGGGAAAATATGGTCATTCAGTGGAATAGAGGACTTTCAAGCATTCTTGAGAAAAAAACCAGAGTTGAATAGAAAATTTGACATCCAGACACAAGAAGGAAGAGATGCCTGAGAAGGTAATCAGGGAAAAGAAATCAAAAGGAACTTATCAAAGTTGAACTATTTACATTCCTATATGGAAAAGCAATATCTGTGACTGATGATATCTTTCTCATTATCAAAATAATGGAAGAAGGGGGTGTGGTCATACAAGTACATATGTGAATGTGTGTGTATATGGTTACAGTTATATATGGATAGAGGGCATAGGTTGATTTTGTTGGGAAGGGAGAGTACTCAAGGGATGAAATTATGAGGTGAGAGAGGAAAGTGGCAAGAGGAGATGGGGAGAGACATGGTAGGGTAAACTATCTCATGTAGGGGAAGTGGGTGCAAAGGAGGGGGAGAATAAGGAAGGCTAAAAAGGAAAAACCACATTCACATTGAATTTGGTTCCGGGAGAAAATGACATACATACTAAATGGGATATCTCAACCTGCAACAGGATAGGGGGAAGGGGGATGAGAGGAGGGATGATGGATGGGAGGGCATCCTTGGGGTGAGGGGAGGTTGGAAGTACCCACTATAGAAGAGGGACAGGATCATGTAGGGAATGGACCAGGTCGGGGGTGGGATGAGTGGGAGGGAATTATAAGCAGCCTTGAACAATATATCTACTATGATAATGTTTTGCATAGCTAGACATGTACAACATATACTGAATTACTTATATCCCAAGAAGGAATGGGTGACAAGGGAGGAAGGAAATGGATCTGAAATTCAAGGTCGTAACATTATATGTTTCAAATATATATATAAATACTATTATTAATACTCTTTTGCCTATAATTGGGAGATAAGATGTGCAGGCATTGGGACACAAAGATTCATCTTCCTCTAATGGAAAAGTCGATGGGGGTATGGGAGAAGGTATGGGAGAGAGCAGATTGGAGGAAGCGATATCTTGTGGGACTGCTATTCTGGGAGGTTGGGTAGGGGAATAATGGGGGGAAAATGACTGTAACTCAAAATCTGGCGGAAATGAATGATGTAAAACAGAAGTTAATAAAGTATTTGTTATAGTAAAAAAAAAAAAAAAAAAAAGATGCCCTCCTGAAGGCCCACCTTATGACTGATGACCTTCCATGCCACTTCACATCAGCCTTTGGGGATGGCTTCTGCACCACCATCATTACTTCCACTGTGGATGTGGTCAAGAAGAGATACATGAACTCTGCTGTGGGCCAGTATGCCAGTGCAGGCTACTACACTATGACCATGCTTCAGAAGAAGGGATACCAAGCCTTCTACAAGGGGTTCATGCCTTGTTTCCTCCACTTGGGCTCCTGGAATGTAGTGATGTTTGTCACCTATGAGCACCTGAAACGGGCCTTGATGGCCACTCGTACTTCCTGGGAATCTGCCATCTGAATTCTCTCCTGCTGGCTTTCTGCCTTATTCTGCGCCACCCCCAATCTGAGTTCACATGCCATCCTGCTTCTCCTTCCCTCCCATTTTATTTTCCCCTTATTCCTCTCCTCCCCTGCCTTAGCATTGAAGAAACTCCCTATAATCACCCCCCTTAGAGTTAGCCCCATTTAAATCTCCATTCAGCCCACTTCTTCTGCCATTGTAGCCTCTCTCACTTAAGAAGCTCCTTACTTCTAATAATGCCAGACCAACCCCCCCAAAACGCCCACCAGATTCATCAAGGGAATATATTAGGCACAGAACATATGGAAACAAACAAATACAGTAGCTCAATGTTTGATAAACCCCCAAATCCTAGTTAATTGGGAAAGAACTCATCATTTTATAAAAAACCTCCTGGGAAAACTGGAGCACAGACTAGTAGAAATTAGGATTAGCACAATAACTCCATATATCAAGATGAGCTCTGAACATACATGTGATCTAAATATAAAAGGAATCATAAACAAATTACAGGCCTAAGGAAAAATGCATTTTTAATCCATGGTTGGGGAAGAGTTCATGACCCAACAAGTGACAGAGAGTATCATACAATATAAAGTAGACAATTTTGATTATGTAAAATAAATAAGGTTTTATACAAATAAAAACCATGTAGTAAAAATGAGAAGAGAACCAGGTAACTAGGAAAATCCTTGCAATAAATTTCTTTGAGAAAGGTCTCATATCCAATATACACAATAATTCCAAATTTACAAGACTAAAAATCATTCCTCATTAGATAAATGGTGAAATAATGTGACTAGGAAGCTTTCAGAAGAAAAAATAAAACTATCAACAATAATATGAAAAATACTCTAAATCACTACTAGAGAAATTCGAATTTAATCAACATAATGTTTGCACCCATCTATCAAAAGATAAAATGAGAAAAGTGGAAAATGACAAATATTTGGAGGAGTTACAGGTAAAATAGGTATACTAGGGCATTGTTGGTAAAACTCTAGTCCAGCCATTCCAAAAAGGAAATTGAAGCTGCTCAGACCCTTTGATCTCCTTGGCACTACTAATACTAATTAATGTTATGCCTATTTCCTAAGGAGATTGACGCAAGTAGGAAAGAATAGATGTGTGTGTAGAAGTACACATATGTGCACACACATATATCTACATACATAATATATTTATATATACACACATCTATATCATCTATCTTTCTATCTGTAAATATTTATAACATTTCTTTTCATAATTACCAAAATTAGAAACTAAAAAGATATTCTCCTATTGGGGAATGGCTAAAAAAAGTTATGGTATATGAATGTAATGAAATATTATTGTGAAAGAAATTATCACATAGTTTCAGTGAAAACTGGGAAGATCTCTTATGAATTTGTTCATAGTGGTATGAATAGTACTAAGAGAACAATTTATATAATTAAAAAAACATAGAGGAAAACACACTTGATAGATTTTACTCTGAAAAAAAAATGCAAGTGTTACTGGATAAAAGAGTATGTGGCAGGGAATAAGGTTTAAGGAGGTTGGAAGAGTAGGAGGGTGTGTAATGGTAATTTGAAGATCTTCCCTGTCCCTTAATAAGCCTGAGGAAATTTGAAGACCTTCCCTGTTTTGAAAAGAAACTCTGCCTCCTAATAGGCTGAGTAAAATCACATGGAGCCCTGTTTGAAAATATATTCTGCCCCCTATTAGGCTGAATGTAATCACATGGAAACTGTGATGGGAGGAGTTTGCTGAAGGGTGGAGAAGAGCCCACAGGAAGCTGGGAGCCAGAGCTAAACTAGACTGTTGGGAGGAGAGCATGGGTCCCAGGGAGCCAGTCAGGTTTGTGAGCAAATATTGGTCTTGTGTTGGTTTATAGGGAGACTAAAGGATGATGTGGCTTTCTGTGCTGTTGTGGCTTATTAACTTCTTTGCTACTGTGATGGAATTGGCTTACTGGTCTTGGGATTTGGTTTTCTGGTGTCTGAATAAATGTTTTGGTTCTATCCTCTATATGTAGAGTTTGTTATATTTTGCTATAGAGAACCAGACAGGTATATTTATAGTGATTATGGGTGCTATGAATAATGCATTGGCACTATAATAGCTTGTGCATTTTCTTTTTTTAATTAATGTATTAGTTTAATTTCAGTTAACAAGATTCAATTCCATAGTTCCTTGATTTTCAAATTTCCTTTACTTCCCTCTCCCCTCTCCCCACGACAGCATATAGTCCAGTATAGTATCTGCAAATACATCCATATTAGACATTATTCCAATTACAAAGGCGTATTGTACTAGGTGGGATGAAAGATGGTAAGGAAGAAATAAAACCAAACAGTGAAAAGAAAAAGATCATTTAGTTTGCTTCCATCAGGATTCAGGCTCAGTTCTTTCTCTTTTTTTGCATTTTTGGAGGGCAATTGGGGTTAAGTAACTTGCCCAAGGTCACACAACTAAGTTTTTTTTTGTGTGTGCGTTAAGTGTCTGAGGTCGGATCTGAACTCAGGTCCTTCTGACTCCAGGGCTTGGTCACTTCTTTGCCTAATTTGATTCCTTTGATTTCTTTTTCTTCTCTAATTGCTACTGCTAGTGTTTCTAGTACCAGATTGAATAAGAGGGGTGATAGTGGACACCCTTGTTTCACTCCTGATCTTATTGGAAAGGCTTCTAGTTTATCCCCATTGCATATAATACTTGCTGATGGTTTTATTTATTTTTTTAATTAATTTATTAGTTTAGTTTCAGTTAACAAGATTCAATTCCATAGTTCCTTGATTTTCAAATTTCCTTTACTTCCCTCCCCTCTCCCCCCATGACAGCATATAGTCCAGTATAGGATCTGCAAATGCATTCATATTAGACATTATTCCAATTAAAAAGGCATATTGTACTAGGTGGGATGAAAGATGGTAAGGAAGAAATAAAACCAAACAGTGAAAAGAAAAATATCATTTAGTTTGTTTCCTTCAGGATCAGTTCTTTCTAGTTATATCTCTGGAGGACACATTTCTCACTTTCTTGAGTCTTTCGGGATTGACTTATATCACTGCATTGCTGAAAAGAGTCCAGTCTGTCATAGTTGGTCATCACAGATATGGTATGTCTGTGATTGTATACAAATGTCTTCTGATTCTACTCTTCTCGCTCAGCATCAGTTTGTATAAGTCTCTCCGGGTAATTATGAAATCTGTCACCTCCTCTTTTCTTATAGCACAATAATATTCCATTACATTCATATACCACAACTTGTTTAGCCATTCCCCAATTGATGGGCACCCCTTTAGTTTCCAATTCTTTGCAACCACAAAAAGGGCTGCTAAAATATTTTGTACATATGGTTCTTCCTCCCACTTCTATGATCTCTTTGGGATATAACCCTAGAAGTGGTATTGCTGGGTCAATTTATAATCCTTTGGGCATAATTCCAGATTGCTCTCCAGAATGGTTGGATAAGTTCACAACTCCACCAGCAATGTATTAGTGTTCCAATTTGTCCACATCCTCTCCAGCATTTGTCACTTTCTTTGTCTTTTGTCATCTTAGCCAATCTGACTGGAGAGATGTGGTATCTCAGAGTTGTTTTGATTTGCATTTCTCTAATTAATAGTGATTTAGAGCATTTCTTCATATGCTTATAGATATCTTTAATTTCTTTCTCTGAAAACTGCCTGTTCATATCCTTTGACCTTTTATCATTTGGGGAATGACTTGTATTCATATAGATTTGGCTCAATACTCTATAAATTTTAGAAATGAGTCCTTTATCAGAGACACAAGTTGTAAAAATTCTTTCCCAATTTCCCACCTCCCTCTTGATCTTGGTTACATTGGCTTTGCTTGTACAGAAGCTTTTCAATTTAATGTAATCAAAATTATCCATTTTGCATTTTATAATGCTTTCTAATTCTTGTTTGGTCCTAAAATCTTCCCCTCTCCATAAATCTGTCAGGTAAACTATTCCTTGCTTTCCCAAATTGCTTACAGTATCATCCTTTACACCTAGATCATGCACCCACTTAGACTTGATTTTGGTATATGGTGTTAGATAGTGATCTATGGCCACTTTCTGCCATACTGTATTCCAGTTTTCCCAGAAGATTTTGTCAAATAGTGCATTCTTATCCCAAAAACTGGGGTCTTTGGGTTTATCGAACAATAGATTACTATATTCATTAACTGCTGGGTCTCCTGCGCCTAATCTATTCCGTTGATCCACTACTCTAGACCTCTGCCAGTACCAAGCAGTTTTGTTGACTGCTGCTGTATGATACAGATTAAGATCTGGCATAGCTAGTCCACCTTCCCTAGCGTTTCTTTTCATTAATTCCCTTGATATTCTAGACCTTTTGTTTTTCCAAATAAATTTTGTTATTATTTTGTCTAACTATACAAAGTAGTTTTTTGGTAAATTGATTGGTATGGTACTAAATATATAGTTTAGTTTGGGTAAAATTGTCATTTTTATTATATTAGCTTGACCCAGCCATGAGCAATTGTTATTTTTCCAACTATTTAGATCTGATTTTATTTGTGTGAGAAGTGTTTTGTAGTTGTGATCATATAGATCCTGGGTTTGTTTTGGCAAGTAGATTCCCAAATATTTTATAATATCTACAGTGACTTTAAATGGGATTTCTCTTTCTATCTCTTGCTGTTGAGTTTCATTAGAGATGTACAGGAATGCTGAGGATTTATGTGGGTTTATTTTATATCCTGCAACTTTGCCAAATTTATTTATTGTCTCAAGTAGTTTTTTACTTGATTCTCTAGGATTCTTTAAGTATATCATCATATCATCTGCAAAGAGTGATAGCTTGGTCACTTCTTTGCCTAATTTGATTCCTTTGATTTCTTTTTCTTCTCTAATTGCTTCTGCTAGAGTTTCTAGTACGAGATTGAATAAGAGGGGTGATAGTGGACACCCTTGTTTCACTCCTGTTCTTATTAGAAAGGCTACTAGTTTATCCCCATTGCATATAATACTTGCTGATGGTTTTAAATAGATGCTATCAGTTATTTTAAGGAAGGATCCATTTATTCCTATACTTTCTAGTGTTTTAAATAGGAATGGATGTTGTACTTTGTCAAAAGCCTTTTCTGCATCTATTGAGATGATCATGTGGTTTCTGCTAGTTTTATTGTTGATGTGCTCAATTATACTGATGGTTTTCCTAATATTAAACCATCCTTGCATTCCTGGAATGAATCCTACCTGATCAGAGTGTATTACTTTTGTGATAAGTTGTTGGAATCTTTTGGCTAATATTTTATTTAGAATTTTTGCGTCTAAATTCATGAGGGAAATTGGTCTATAATTTTCTTTCCCTGTTTTATCTCTTCCTGATTTAGGAATCAGTACCATATTTGTGTCATAGAAAGAGTTTGGTAGGACTCTTTCTTTACTAATTTTCCCAAATAGTTTGTAGAGTATTGGAATCAATTGTTCTTTAAATGTTTGATAGAATTCAGTAGTGAACCCATCTGGCCCTGGAGATTTTTTCCTAGGGATTTCATTGATGGCTTGTTTGATTTCTTTTTCTGAGATGGGGTTATTTAGGTAATTCACTTCCTCTTCAGTTAATCTGGGCAACTTGTGATTTTGTAAATATTCATCCATTTCACTAAGATTGTCATATTTATGAGCATACAATTGGGAAAAATAATTCCTCATTATTTTTTTGATTTCCTCTCCATTAGAGGTAGATTCACCCTTTTTAATTTTGAAACTCATAGTTTGGTTTTCTTCTTTCTCTTTTTTTTATCATATTGACTAAGAGTCTATCAATTTTGTTGATTTTTTCATAAAACTAGCTCTTAGTTTTATTTATTAATTCAATAGTTTCCTTAATTTCAATTTTATTAATCTCTCCTTTGGTTTTCAATATTTCTAATTTAGTACTAAATTGGGGGTTTTCAATTTGTTCTTTTTTCTAGCTTTTTCAATTGCATGTCCAATTCATTGACCTCCCTCCTCTCTGCTTTAATTAAGTATGCACTCAGGGATATAAAAATTCGCCTGAGAACTGCCTTTAGTGCATCCCACAAATTTTGGTGTTTTGTCTCATTATTATCATTCTCTTGAATGAAATTATTGATTGTTTCTATAATTTCTTCTTTGACCCACCAATTTTTTAGGATTAAATTGTTTAGTTTCCAATTAGTTTTTAGTCTATCTTTCCATGGCCCTTTATTGCATATAATTTTTATTGCATCATGATCTGAGAATGACGCATTTAATATTTCTGCCTTTTTGCACTGAATTGTGAGGTTTTTATGCCCTAGTTCATGGTCTATTTTTGAGTATGTACCATGCACTGCTGAGAGGAAAGTAAATTCCTTTTTAACCCCATTCAGTTTTCTCCAGAGATCCATCATATCTAGTCTCTCTAAGATTCCATTCACCTCCTTAACCTCTTTCTTGTTTATTTTGAGGTTAGATTTATCGAGTTCAGAGAGGGGGAGATTAAGGTCCCCCACTAGTATAGTTTTGCTATCTATTTCTTCCTCTAATTCATTTAACTTCTCTAGGAATTTGGATGCTATACCACTTGGTGCACATATATTAAGTAGTGATATTGCTTCATTCTCAATTGTGCCTTTTAATAGGATATAGTTTCCTTCCTTATCTCTTTTAATTAGATCTATTTTTGCTTTTGCTTTATCTGAGATAAGTATTGCTACTCATGCTTTTTTTACTTTAGCTGAGGCATAATAAATTTTATTCCAACCTTTTACCTTTACCCTGTGGGTATCCCTTTGTTTCAAATGTGTTTCTTATAGACAGCATATTGTATTATTATGGTTTTTAATCCATTCTGCTATCCACCTCTGTTTTATGGGAGAGTTCATCCCATTCACATTCACAGTAATGATGACTATCTGTCTCTTTCCCTCCATCCTGTTCCCTCCCCTGTTTATGTTTTTCTTTCTTCCTTCTCCCTTCCCGTCCTTGAAGTTTTCCCTTTTGACTGCCCCCTCCCTCAATGTTCCCACCCAGTGACCCCGCTTCTTAACCTACCATCTCCCCTTACTACTATTTCCCTCCCTTCTAATCCCCACTTTAGTCTCCTCCTTTTCACCCCCTTACCCTTCCACTATCTATGGGACACAATAAATTTTTATACTTATCAGAGTAAATTACTCCCCATTTGATTACAAACCAATAAGAATAAATTTCAAACAGTGCTCCTCTCCCTCCCTCATTTTCCTCTATTTAATGAATTTATGTGTCTATTCACATTATAATCTTAAACTTCACTAATTAATCTGATCCCTCTTTGAACCAGAACCAGTGAGAATAATGTTTAAATGATGTTCTTCTCCCTCTTTCTTTCCCCTCTTCTATAGTGTGTTTTGATGCCTCTCCAGATGGCATATTTTACCTTTTCCTACCTCATCCTTTCCTATTTCCCATTACAGTCCCTTTGATCCCCTTAATAGCCTTTTTTTTCAGACTTCATGTTATTGCATTCATACCCACACCCTCTATCTAAGTATAACCATTTTGAAGGTCATGATAATCATAAAGATTTTGAATATTGACAGTTATCAGCTTCACATATAGGGATGTGAACATTTTGCTCTTTTTGCATCCCAGGTAATGAGCGTGTGCTTGTGGGTGTGGGTGTGTGCACTTATGCATGTGTGAGTCTGTGTATCCCTTGTTTACCTTTTTATGTCCTTCTGGAGTCTTGTAATTGGAGATCAGATTTTACATTGAGCTCTGGCTTTTTCATCAGGAAAGTATGGAAGTCCCTTATTCCATTAAACATCCATCTCCTTGCCTGAAAGATTATGCTCAGTTTTGCCAGGTAGTTAATCCTTGGTTGTAGTCCTAGCTCTCTTGCCCTACGAAATATCAAATTCCAGTCCCTCTGCTCTTTTAATGTAGAAGCTGCTAGGTCCTGTGTGATCCCAACTGTAGTTCCTTGATATTTGAATTGTTTCTTTTTGGCTGCTTGTAGAATTTTTTCTTTAATCTTGTAATTCTGGAATTTGGCTACTATATTTCTTGGAGTTTTCAGTTTGGGATCTCTTTCAGGAGGAGTCCGGTGAATTCTATCGATAGCTATTTTATCTTCTGATTCCAGGACCTCAGGACAGTTTTCTTTGACAATCTCTTGGAGGATGTTGTCTAGACTGCTTTTTTCATCATGGCTTACTGGTAGACCAATACTTCTTAAGTTGTCTCTCCTGGATCTATTTTTCTAGTGAGATATTTTACATTTTCTTCCAATTTTTTGATCGTTTTTTTTTTTTTATTGACTCCTGCTGCATCATAGAGTTCTGAGCTTCAGTTTGATTGTATCGAATTTTTAGCGAATTATGGTCTTCAGTTAGTTTTTGAAGTTCCTTTTTTAGGGAGGTATTTTCTTTTTCCATGTTGGTCACTGCCCCTCTGATTTGGTCTTTAAAATTTTTCTTAAGCTCCTCCAGGAATGCTATTTGGGCTTGAGACCAGATCATGTTTCCTTCTGTGGTCTCAGGTGTGGGTAGAGAGCCTGTATTGTCCTGTGTATTTAATTGTTCTTCCCCTACATAGTAGAATCAAATAGACTTTCTTGCCTTCCCCTTCTCCTTTTCAGCTTCCTTCCTTCCTTCCCATTGTGACTTCCTGTTTCTTAGTTTCTCAGGCTATGAGTTTAGGGCCTGATCCTTGACTTTGAATACATCTGGGTGGCTAGTTTATGGCTAAGTCAGGGAAATCAGTGAGGCATGTAGATGTGTAGGTGGGGGTGAGTCTGACCACTTCATATTTCTGCCTCTATACCCCTGGGCTATAAGTAGGCTTTTGTTGGTGAGTTTAGGTGGGGCTTGTTGGAACCCCTCCCTCTTTTCTCTTCAGACTCCTGGCTGTCTCAGTTACACCCCTTCTTGGAGACTCTCAAGCCTGGGGCTATTTCCATTAACTTGGGATTTCAATCTGGGTGGGAGACTTATCTTTGGGTTTTCTGCTTCATGAAGGAGGGTTGGGAGGATCAGAGCAGCTAGAATTTACTTTGCCATTCCAGCCCCTGTATTATACAGGCAGGCAGTCTCCAACCTTCCAGGCTGGGGGCTGAATGCAGCCAGAAAAGCCGCTCTCTCCCCTGGGGGCCCGACTCTCCTACCTGGCTCCAATGAGCCCTCCTGTCCCTTCGTGAGAAGAAGGGGAGATGACTGTGATTCATCCTTGGTAAGTCTGCAGGCTGGGGCTTTTTCTCTCTCTGGTGTAGTCTGCTTGTCTGCTCTTAGGTCTGAGCTGTGCAGACCCCACATGCTCTGCACTCCTCCTGTCTGGACACACTGGGCAACCTCCTGGGCTGGACTCTGCCACACTCTGTCTTCCAGGGGGCTCCATCACTCTGGAATCCGCACAGATTCACCCTTTGAGACTTAGTGACTGAGGAGCTCAGCGAGGTTACTGCTTCCTTTCTGCCATCTTGGCTCCCCCTCCCCCCCCTTGTAAATTTTCAACACTGATTCAGACTCAACAGTGATTGCCTATTGGTATGGTTTTACCCCACTTTCAAAGTTTCAGAGACTGGGCAGACAACACCTAAGTGTAATGTGGGTGAGGTTACTTGTAAAGGGCACTGGAAAGGGAGATGATATGGACAACATGGTCTGGAGATAGCCAATATTGTGTTGAAGGGATAGATACAAGAAAGATAAGGCAAATATCTACCTTTCCAGAGCCCATAGTGGTTCCAGGGCAGAGTCTAAGTTTCCAGCAGGATGGAAGACTAGAGGGGAGGATCTCAAAGAGTGTTAGAACTAGAAAGGACCTTGAAAATTATAACATCCATTTCTCTCATTTGGCAGTGAGAAACCTGAGGACCATGAAACTCAAGTAACTTTCCTGGAAATCACATAGATGAATTAAAATTTTTAAAAATGATGGAACTATACCAATAAGACATTTTCTTTGCATCTACCTTTTGTTTATTTACATTTAATATTCACTACTTTAAAATTTTGAATCACAAATTCTTTTTTCACACCCTTACCCCATCCATTGAGAAAGCAACAATATAATATTAGTTCTATATGTGAAGTCAAACAAAATATTTCCACATAAGCCATATTGGGGAAAATGAGATTAAACAATATCCTTCAATCTCAGAGTTAATCAATTCCTTCTTTAGGTGGATAGCATATTTCATCATGGTACCTTTTGGAATTTTTTTTGAATCACTGTCTTTACAGATCTGGTTCTGCTCATTTTATTTTGCATCATTTCATATAAATCTTCCTAGGTTTTTGGAAATTACCCCACCCCAGTCATATTTTTTATGACATAATAGTATTCAACACAATCATATGCCACAATCTTTCCAGTCATTCCTCAATTGATGGATGTCCCATAATATTCCTATTCTTTGGTACCACTGGAAGAGCTTACACACACACACACACACACACACACACACACACACACACACACACATTCTTTCCTCTTTTATCTCTTGGGAGTATAGAAGTAGGAATAGTAGTTCTTGGTCAAAGGATATGTATACTTTTGTAGTCCTTTGAGCATAGTTCTAAGTTGTTCTGCATAGTAGTTGGAATAGCTCAAAACTTTGCCACTAGTGCATTAGAATGTCAATTTTTCCACGTGCCCTCATTCATATTAATCAATCTGATAGGTGTGACGTGGTACCTCATTGTTATTTTAACTTTCATTTTTCTAAGTAATGTGACAAAGTATTTTTTTCATGTGGCTATTTTTTTGTTTTCTTTAATGCTTTGTTTTTCACCAGTTACATGTAAAAATAATATCTAATATTTGTTTTTACAACTTTGAGTTCCAAATTCTCTCCCATCTTCCCATCACACCCCACCTCATTAAGGAGGCATGTCATTCAATATAGGTTATACATGTGTAGTAATGCAAAACATATCCATAAGAGTCATATTGTGAAAGAAAGCATAGGCAAAAATAAAAACTCAAGAAAAATAAAGTAAAAAAAAAGATGCTTTAATCTGTATTCAGACACCATCAGTTCTTTTTTCTGGGGATCAAAAAGATTTTTATTGACAAATCCTTCAGAGTTGTCTTGGATTATCATATTGCTGAGAATAGCTAAATCATTCACAGCTGACCTGCTGTTATTTTGTACTCAGTATATTTCACTTTAAAACAGCCTGTGCAAGCCTTTACAGATTTTTCTAGGAGTATCCTATTCCTAATTTCTTATAGTACAACAATATTCCATTACAATCACATTCTACAACTTGTGAAGTCATTCCCCAATTCGTGGTCTACCCCTCAACTTCTAATCCTTTACCCCAAGAAAAGAGCTGCTTTAAATATATATTTTACATACAAGTCCTTTTTATTATTTTAAAAAAATCTCCTTCTGAATATAGACTTAGTAGTATAGTCCTAGGTCGAAGGGTATACATGGTTGTATAGCCCTTTCAGCATTCTTCCAAATTGCTCTACAGAATGGTTGAATCAGTGCACAACTCTACCAACAATGCATTAAAGTCTCATTTTTCTCCTATCTGCTTCAAAATCTGCCATTTACCTTTTCTGAGCTATTAGCAAATCTAATAGGTATTAGGTGGTTCCTAAGAATTGTTTTAATGTGCATTTCTCCAATCAACAGTGAGTTAGAGTATTTTTTCCATATGACTATAGATAGCTGTGATTACTTCACCTGAGAACTGATCATATCTTTTGATTATTTACCAATTGGAGAATGGTTCATATTTTTATAAACTTGACTCAATTCTCTATATGTTTTAGAAATGAGACTTTTATCAAAAAACTTGCTTCAAAATTTTTTCACAATTACTTTTGCTAACTTTACTTCCCTTCATCCTAGTTCCCCCTCCCCCCATTTATTCTATTCTCTCCTTTCACCTTGTCCCTCTTGAAAAGTGTCTTGCTTCTGACTATCCCCTTCACCAATCTACCCTCCCTTCTGTCATCCCTCCTCCCTTCTCTTATCCTCTTTATCTCCTACTTTCCTCTAGGATAAGATACATTTCCATATCCAACTGAGTGTGTATGATATTTTCTCTTTGATCCAATTCTGATTTGAGTAAGATTCACTCACTCCCCTTCACCTTCTTCCTCTTTCCCTTTACTATAAAAGCTTTTTTCTTGACTCTTTTATATGAGATAATTTACCCCCATTCTACCTCTCCCCTTCTCTTTCTTCTAATACATTTCTTTCTTATCCTTTAATTTTATTTTTAGATATCATCCCTTCATATTCAACTCACATCTGTGCCCCCTGTGTATTTATATTCTTTCTAACTACCCTAATAATGGGGAAGGTCTTGGGAGTTACAAATATCATCTTCCCATATAAGAATGTAAACAGTTGAAGCTTATTAAGTCCCTTACAATTTCCCTTTCCTGTTTACCTTTTAATGCTTCTCTTGAGTATTGTACTTGAAAGCCAAAGTTTCTATTCAGCTCTGATCTTTTCATCAAGAAAACCTTATACTATCTAGTTGTTTTAAATAGTCCAAAACAATTTTGTTGAATATAACTGACATGTAGTGTAGTTTCCCTAGTTTTTCTCTTTTGATTAAATCTATTTTAGCCTTAAGTTTGTCCAAGATCATGATTACCTCCCCTGCTTCTTTTTCCCTAAAAATTCTACTTATCTTTATTTTACCTTTGTGCATATTTCTTGTTTCCTATCCCTTCTGTCTCCTCTACTTTATTTCTACAAGCTAACTTGCCCTCCTATTACTTAATCTTCTCCCTCCTCCATAGGTCTCTCCCTTATTCCCCAATACCATTAATCTAAAATCCCTTCTTTGCCTTACCCTCTCCTCTAAAGATACCTCCCTTATATTCTCCCTCCTCCCTATCCATTTAGCATTTTATTTCTTTCTGAATTTAGAAGCCTTTTATACTCTTCTAGATATACATGGTTTTTTCCCTCTTGAACCCATTCTGATGAATGTAGGTTTCCCAAACTGTCAGTGCTCCTCCCCCATCTAATTCCTCTGTGTGGGTTCTTCTTCTCATACCACATTTGTATGAAATAATTATTCTTTTTACCTATTTCTAAATAAGTTTACTTATTGAAATCACATCATACTCTACCCCAACATTTCTTACAAATCATATAATTACTCATAACAATCTTAGACATACATTTTACATTTCCTCATAAAAATGATACTCTGTCCTCAATGAATCTTGAATAGTCTTTGATATATATCTTTTATTTATCTTGACTCTTGTTTGTCAAATATTAACTAGTAAGTTGTGTTTTTTTTAAACAAAATTCTTATAGTCATTAAACATCTATTTTTTTTCCTTTCTGGATTATGCTTAGTTTTACTAGGTATGATATTTTTGGCCAGAATCCCATTCTTTTGCTCTTTGATATATAGTCCCCCAACACCTGTGGTCTTTTCATGTTCCTGCTACTAGGTCTTGTTGGATTCTAATAGTTTCATCACCATATTTAAGATCTTTTTTTTCTCTTGTTGCTGGTTGGAAGGAAATGCAAATTTAAAAATCTTCCCTGACCCTAGGCCCTTTGATAGGCTTAAGAGACTCT
Organism: Gymnobelideus leadbeateri; assembly: GCA_011680675.1. Classification (NCBI taxonomy): domain Eukaryota; kingdom Metazoa; phylum Chordata; class Mammalia; order Diprotodontia; family Petauridae; genus Gymnobelideus; species Gymnobelideus leadbeateri. The sequence goes on along the minus strand of WOXC01002492.1, from coordinate 83,862 downwards.
GAGAGCCTTCCTTGATTTGAAAATATTCTCTGCCTCCTAATAGGCTGAATGTGGTCACATGGAGCCTGTGGCAGGATGCTTGGTTTTCAGGAATGCCTACACCTTGATGCTGTGTGATTGGGCAGTGGGTCAAGAGGGTTGTTACATTCTCTGCACCAGAAGAAGGCTATATAATGCCTTGATTTGGGGCTCACTTTGAGAAGTGTTGTATGATTTGACCAGATCACACTCTGGGCAGCTGTGGAGAGACCCCCGGCTTTGAAAACACAGAAGTTGATGCTTCACTCTCTGGTAGCTGTGATTTGGTATTGAGGTAATGGTTGAACAGTTTGGAAGCCTGTCTGCTTGATCTGTTTGTTTCTCTGTCTTGTAAGTTCTGTCTTTATACTTTGAAGTTCAGGGTGCTGAACTTTTTCCCTTGAACTAGGTAAATGATATATGTTTGATTGATTAAAGTAAGCTTGTTTACCCATTTTGAGTTGCTTTCCTTTAGAAAAGCAGATCTAAGAACCTCTGTTGGCATCTACCCTGGGGATATGGGGTGCTTGCTGCTACGCGGTTTATATTTTATCCTTGGAACAGGGGCTTCAGAATTTGGCTATAATTGTGGATCTCCATCATAGGATCTCTTTCAGGTGGTCATCAGTGGATTTTTTTCTTTTTCTACTTTCCCCCCTAGTTTTATCGCTCTAGGTCAGTTTTCTTAATTATTCCTTATATTAATGTATCAAGATTATTTTTTTCATCATAGTTTTCATGTAGTTCTTACATTTTCTCTTTCTGATATATTCTTCATATCAGTTGTTTTTCTTATGAGATGTTTCACGTTCTCCTCTATGTTTTCATTCTTTATAATTTGTTTTACTTTTTCTTGATTTCTTACGAGTTCACTGGCTTTCCCTTGTCCAATTCCAAATTTTAGCGTCATTATCTTTCTTAAGATTCTGGATCTCCTTTACTAATTGGTTGTTTTTCTTTTCATAATCTTCTTGGTATTTTTTAGATTGTTTTTATCTGTTTTAATTTCTTCTCAATCTCTCTCATATGATTTTTAAAGTCTTTGTTAAGTTCTTCTACAAATTCTTTTTGGGCAGGTGATGATTTGTAGCAGTAAGAACTCTATCATACCCTGGATGGCTGTTAGAACAGGGTCTTAGATCTGCTTTTCTAAAGGAAAGGAACTCAAAATGGGTTAACAATCTTACTTTAATCAAACATATATCGTTTACCTAGTTGAGGGGGAAAAAAGTTAGTACCCTGAACTTCAGAGAATACAAACAGAAGTTACAAGGGGAAAAAGACGGAGAAACAGACCAGCATATGGAGCTTCCAGCTGCCTATTACATCCATACCTAGGTAGCTACCAGAAAGGGAGGCCCCAACATCTGGGTTTTCAAAGTCAGGGGGCTCAATGTATGTCCAGAATCTAATCTGTCCAAACCACACAAATCTTCCCAAAGTTATCCTTAAAGCAAAACCTCACATCAGGGTATATGCTGCCTTTTCCTGGGTCAGGGAATGTCACAACCCTCTTGACCCAGTGCCCAATCCCAAAGTAACAAGGCATGGGCATTCCTGATAAAACATACCTCCCACCACAAGTTCCATGTGACCACATTCAGCCTATTAGCAGGCAGGGTATATTTTCAAATCAGAGAAGTTTCTCACATTCCCTTAAACCTATCAAAGGGCCAAGGAGGAGGGGAGATCTTCAGATTCCCATTAGCATTACACCATTTGACATTACTCTTTGTGATAAGAGAGGCTTTCCATGCTAAAGTATTTTTCTCTGAAGATGAATCCCAATTTTCTCTATAAACAAGTAATTTTGTGTGGTTGAATTCTTTCTCTTTTGTTTGCATATTAAAAAATTGTAGGGGGGCAGAGTCAAGATGGCAGAGTAGAAACAGGACTTCCACACAGCTCTGGCTCCCACCTTGCACCAATTAATGTAAAAGGGGACTCTGAACAAACTTTGGAACTACAGAACCCACAAAATGACACAAAGAAGCTAACCTCCTACTGAGGACAGCCTGGCAGCCTGACAGGAATTGGCCATGTAAGCTCTCTAGGAATGAACCTCAGCCCTGTGCGAGCCAGAGGCTTAGCCACATGGTGTTGCAGAACACCAGCAGCTGTGGCCATTTCCACAATTATCAACAAATAGATGCTAAAGATAAAGTGAGAAGTCAGTGCATTATAGACTTTGAGACCTACTAGTTGGGAGTATGTTAGCCTCTTTCCCCCAGGGTGAGAAGCCACTAAGAGCCACCACTCAGCAGCAGCCACATGGCAGGTCCAGCTCTTGGCGTGCAGACAGTAGGGAGAACAAGCAGTCAGTCTGAGGAGTAATTGCTCATGCTTTAACCTACTTGGATCTGGATTGTGGTCTAGGGTGGAGGTCCTAGGGTGTGTGACCAGCATTCTAGGGCATTTGGAGGCTTCACAGAGGCCACCTAACTAATACCTCCAGCAGCTGAGAAAACCCCAGATTTTGGGATGCAAGCTGCCCTGTCTGGTGGCAGTGTCCTACTGTGTCAAAAAGCCCAGAAGTCAAGTAATTGAATGGCAACATGACCAGGCAAAAGAAGCAAAACAAACAGAAAAATCCAATATTAGACTCCTATTTTGGGGACAAAAAGGATCAAAGCATGGAACAGGAGGAAGACAGTGAAGTCAGAACTCCTTCGCCAAAAGCTTCAAAAGTAAATACTAGCTGGTTACAGGCCATAGAGGACCTTAAGAAGCAGATAAGAGAAGTGGAAGAAAAATTGGGGAGAGAAATGAGAACAATGCAAGAAAATTATGAAATGAGAGTCAACAGCCTGACTGAGGAAAATAACACCTTAAAAATCTACTATCTCAAATGGCAAAAGAGGCTCAAAAAGGCAATGAGGAGAAGAATGCCTTAAAAAGCAGAATTTGCCAGATATAAAAAGAATCTCAAAAACTCATTGAGAAGAATCATTCCTTCAGAGTTAGATTGGAGCAAATGGAAGTTAGTGACTTTATGAGAAATCAAGATGCTGTTAAACAGATCCAAAGAAATGAAAAAATAGAAGGCAATGTGAAATATCTCATGGGAAAAACCAATGACCTGGAAAAAAAGATCCAGAGAGATCATTTAAAAATTATTGGACTACCTGAAAGCCATAATCAAAGAAAGAATCTAGAAATCATCCTCCAAGAAATTCTCAAGGAAAACTTCCCTAATATTTTAGAACTAGAGGGAAAAATAGAGGTTGAAAGAATCCACCAATAACCTCCTGAAAAAATCCCCAAAATAAAACTCCTAGGAATGTAATTGCCAGATTCTAAAATTCCCAGATCAAGGAGAGAATATTACAATTTCAATATTGAACAATTTCAATATTGTGGAAACACAATCAAGATAACATAGGATCTGACAGCTTCTACACAGAGGGATCAACGGGTGTGGGATATGATATTCTGGAGGTGAAAGGAGCTGGGATTAAAACCAAGAATCACCTACCCAGCAAAACTGAGTATCATGTTTCAGGGGAAAATATGGTCATTCAGAGCAATAGAAGACTTTCAAGTATTCTTGAAGAAAAAAAACAGAGTTGAATAGAAAATTTGACATTGAGATATAAGAAGCAAGAGAAGCATGAGAAGGTAAAGAGGGAAAAGACATCATAAGACACTTATCAAAGTTGAACTATTTACATTCCTACATAGAAAAATGATAATTGTAACTGATTAAACTTTTCTCAGTATGAAAATAGATGAATGGAATAGGTGTATGAATACATATGTCAATGTGTGTGTGTGTATATGTATATATATATATATATACATATATATATATATATATACGTGTGTGTATGTGTATATGTGTGTGTGTGTGTGTGTGTGTGTATGTGTTGACAGTTATACAAAGATAGAGTGCACAGGACCAATTTAATGGGATGGGATGAAACTTAAAACATGAAATTAAGAGGTGAGAGAGGAATATAATGAGAGGAGATGGGGAGAGACAAAATGTGGTAAATTATCTCATATAAAAGAGGCAAGGGAAAATGGTTACAATGGAGGGGAAGAACAGAAAGCAAATGGGAATGGATCAACCTTATTCATATTGAATTTGGCTCAGGAAAGGAATAACATACACACTAAATAGGGTATCTTACTCTATAGGAGAGTAGGGGGGAAGGGGTTGAGAGGGGGGATGATGGAAGGTAAGGCAGGCTAAGGGGGAGGGAAGTTTGGAAGCACCCACTTTTGGAAAGGGACAGGCCCATAGTAGAGAATAGAACAAGTGTAAGGAGGGATAGAAGGGAGGGAAATATAATCAATCAGTCTTTTATAATACATCTACTATGGTAATTTTTTGCATTAGCTACATATGTACAACCTATATTGAATTGCTTATATTCCCCGTAATGGTGGGTGACCATGGAGGAAGGGAATGTATCTGGAATTCAAAGTTTTAAAACCAAATGTTGAAATATATATATATATATATATATATATATATATATATATATATATATATACATACACACACATATATATATACATACACACATACATACATACATATATATACATACATACATATATACAACATATATATGTGTGTGTGTGTGTGTGTGTGTGTGTGTGTGTGTGTGTGTGTGTGTGTGTACTATTGTTAATACTATTTTACATGTAATTGGGAAATAAGTTATACAGGCACTGGGGCATAGAGATCCATCATACCCTACTGGAAAAGTCGAAAGGTGTATGGGGGAAAATATGGGAGAGAGCAGATTGGAGGAGGTGATATCCTGTGGGACTGCTATTTTGGGGATGTGGGTAGGGAAATAATGGGGAGAAAATGTGTAACTTAAAGTCTGGCGGAAATGAATGATGTAAATCAGAAGTTAATAAAGCATTTGAAAAAAAAATGTAGCAGCTTATTTTTTTTTTGTAATCGTGTATAGCCCTTGGATATGGGGGATGGTATCTCTGGTCTTAGATCCTTCACTTCTCCCCTCTGACCTGGAACACAAACCAAGACTTCAAACCTCGAGTAAGTGCCCATAGCCATTGGTGTCCCTGCCCCATTGATTCTGCACTCACTAAGATTGTGCTGGTTCTGTCTCATGCATGACCACACCTCCTGTAGCACAGCTGGGTCTGGCATTCCTTTTCAGCAGAGGTTAACTCAATATTCCCCTCCTCAGGTGCCCAACTTCCCTCACTGGCACTAGAATAAAAGTTCCTGTGGCTGGGGCTACCTCCCAGCCTAGCTGACCCCATGGCTCTCCATTTGTTGTTTAAGTGGAACTAGCCTGGATGCAGTTATTCTTCACAGAAACCAACCCTCATCCTGGTATTTGTCCTCAGATCTTCCCCATTTTGTCTCAGGAAGACTATATTCTGCCCCAATTCTTATTTATTTTTACTGCTCTATGTTCACCCTGATGTGCTATTTTATCTCATTTATGGTAGAAATCTCAAAAAATTGGAATTTTCTGAACTACTCCACCATCTTCTCAGAGTCTTCTCTATGTAGAGTTTTATAGCCCTTTTTACATAGTTCTAAATTGTCTCCAGAATGGTTGAATCATGTCACAACTCCACCAACAATGCATTAGTGTTCTAATTTTCTGACATCTACAATATTTAACATTTTCCTTTTCTGTCATATTAGCCAATCTGATAGGTGTGAAGTGGTACCTCAGAGTTGTTTAATTTGCATTTCTCTAATCAATAGTTATTTAGAGAATTTTTATGACTATAGATTTAATTTCTTCATCAGAAATCTACCTGTTCATATCCTTTGACCATTTATCAATTGGAAAATGACAAATATGCTAATCTCACGGAAAGCTTCATATTCCCAGCTTACTGCTACATTTAGCAAGGTTTTGTGTAACACAGAGGTTCAGCCTAGTTTTTGTTAACATAAAAATCTGCATTTGTCAGAATAGGGTCGTTTTGTCCTTGGCTACAGCAGAATATAGACACTGTAATTGGATTAATAAAGGAAGAAATGTCATTATGACTTCACATAGCATTTAGAAATGATTAACTAGAGAAGGGCAATATGCCATCACAAATTACTTCCTTTCTTAGCAGGATTAGCAGTGATAGAGTTCCTGTTGATGTCTGTAAAAGAAGATTAATGAATAAAGTGAAATGTTATGCTCCAATTTAATGATTAATACTGAAGATGCCAGAATACTTATCTTGGCAAGGGAAGTAGGTATGAATAGGCCTTGTCTGTACCATAAAACAAAGATACCTTAAACAAATCTCTTTTTTTCTTACTAATCTTATGTATTTAAGACAAGAACACCAGAATCATCTTATTGCTATCAACTATGTCTTTATAGCAATATCTTCACCTATACAAAGTTTGCTTTGTAGAAATTGTTTTATTATTTAACTTGCATGCTTATTGTGTCCTTGAGATGAGGCATTTCATTTTTCCTTTCTAACTCTTAGTAGAGTATATAGAACATACTAGATATTTAATAAAGATGTTTGCTTGCTTGGATGATTATTGTTTTTTTTTTTTATTAAATTATAAGTTTCTTCATGTCGGGTCTGTTCATTATGATGTATTCCAAGTGCCTACAATACTGACATACCTCTTTTTATGTTAATTATTTCTTTGACATTTAAGAGTAATTTATTTTTACAATTACAGGTAAAGATAGTTTTCAAAATTCATTTTGATAAGATTTTGAGTTCCAAATTTTTTCTCCTCTCCTCTCCTCTACTTGCCCCTCCCCAAGATATCAGGCAATTTGATAAAGTTAATACATGTAAAATCATATTAAACATTTCCACATTAGTCATGTTGTAAAATAAGAATCAGTAAAAATGGGAAATTATAAGAAAGAAAACAAAAAGAAAATTGAAAATAGTATTCTTTGATCTACATTCAAACTCCATAATTCTTTTGCTGCATAATGATAGCATTTTCCATCATGAGTCCTTTGTGATTTTCTTAGATCTTTGTATTGCTGAGAAAAGTCTAACATATTTGATCATCTTACAATGTTGTTGGGTACAGTGTTCTTCTGGGCCTGCTCATTGCACTCAGCATCAGTTCATGTAAGTCTCCTGGTTTTTCTGAAATCTACCTGCTCATCATTTCTTATAGCAGAATAGTATTCCATTACATTGCACCTTGTTTAGCCATTCTCCAAATGATGGGCACTCACTCAATTTTCAATTCTTGGCCATCACAAAAAGAACTGCTATAAATACTTGTGTACATGTGAGTACTTCTCCCTTTTAAGTAACTCCTTGGCATATAGACCTAGTAGAGGTATTGCTGGATTAAAGGATATGCAGAGTTTTATAGCCCTTTGGGTATAGTTCCAAATTGCTCTCCAAAAGGATTAGATCAGTTCATGACTCCACCAATTTATTATTATTAGTGTTCAAATTTTCCTAAACATTTATCATTTCCCTTTTCTGTCATATTAGCCAATTTTATAGGTGTGAAGTGGTACCTCAGAGTTGTTTTAATTTGCATTTCTCTAATCATTACTAATTTAGAGCATTTTTGAAAATGTCTTTAGATAGCTTTAATTTCTTCATCTGAAAACTCTGTTCATCTCCTTTGAACATTTATCAACTGGGTAATGTAATCTTATAAATTTGACTCTGTTCTCTCTATATTTTTAAAATTAGACCTTTAGGGGTGGCTAGGTGGTGCAGTGAGTAGAGTGCCGGCCCTGGAGTCAGAAGGACCTGAGTTCAGATCCGGCCTCAGACACTTAACCCACACAAACAAACAAAAAAAAAATGTAGCCGTGTGACCTTGGGCAAGTTACTTAACCCAATTGCCCTCCAAAAAGCAAAAAAAAAAAAAATGAGACCTTTATTAAAATGTTGTTTATGAAAATAATTTCCCAGCTTTCTCTTTCCCTTCTTTGTTGGTTTAATTTGTTTATTTTTAGTTTTCAACATTCATGTCCACAAGATATTGAGTTACAAAATTTTTCCCCATCTTTCCCCTCACTTCAAACCAAAATAGTGATCCTATTGAATACCCCTTCCCCCAATCTCTCTTATATCTTCTCTCTTATATCTTCCCCCTTCCCCCTCTGACTTTCTAGTAGGGCAAGACAGATTTCTATATCCCAGTGCTTATATATCTTATTTTCCAGTTGCATGTAAAAATAATAATGATATATTTTTTAACATTTGATTTTAAAACTTTGATTTCTGCATTCTTTCCCTTCTTCCCTCACCACCCACCCCTACTGGGAAGAAAAGTGATTCAATAAAAGTTATACATGTGTAGTTGCAGAAGACATTTCCATAGTAGATATATTGTGAAAGAATGACTATATTTCCCTCCAATCTATCTCTCCCCACACTTATTCTATTTTCTCCTTTGACCTTGTCACTTTTCAAAAGTGTATGCTTCTAACTACCCTCCCCTCCCCCATCTTTCCTCTCTTCTATCATCCCCCCTCTCATCCCATTCCCTCCCACTATCCTGTAGGGTAAGATACTCAATTTAGTGTGTATGTTATTCCCACCTTAAGCCAAATTCAGTGAGAGTTAGGTTGACCCATTCCCTTTTGCCTTCCTGTCCTTTCGCTAATTGTAAAACTTTTCTCTTTCCTCTTTTATGTGAGGTAATTTATCCTATTCCATAACTCCTTTATCTCCTCTCATTATATTCCTCTCTCTCCTCTTAATTTTATTTTTTAGATATCATCCTTTCCTATTCAACTGATCCTGAGCCTTCTGTTTTTGTATACATGTATACATATGTACATTCACTCACATATGGATTTATACACATATATACCCTCTTATATAAACATGTATGTGTATGTACACATATATACACAATATATACATATATACACACATATACATATATGTATTTATATATGCACAGACACATACATATATGTACATATATGTATTTATATATGCGCAGACATATACATATATGTACATATATGTGTGTGTGTATACACACACACACACACACATATCACTTCAACTGTCCTCATACTGAGAAAAGTCTCATGAGCTACTGTCATGGAAATGCAGATTTGAAGATCTTCCCTGCCTCTAGGCCCTTTGATTGGCTTAAGAGACTTTGATTGACATAAGTGACTCTGAGAACCTTCCTTGATTTGAAAATATACTCTGCCTCCTAATAGGCTGAATGTGGTCACATGGAGCCTGTGGTAGGAGGCTTGGTTTTCAGGAATGACCACACCTTGATGCTGCATGATTGGGCAGTGGGTCAAGAGAGTGGTTATGTTCTCTGAGCCAGGAGAAGACTATATAATGCCTGATTTGAGGTTTTGCTTTGGGGCTCACTTTGAGAAGTGTTGTGTGATTTGACCAGATGAGACTCTGGCAAGCCATTGTTGAGAGCCCCCCCGGCTTTGAAAACCCAGATGTTGATGCTTCCCTCTCTGGTATCTGTGATTTGGTATTGATATAATGGTTGGACAGTTTGGAAGCCTGTCTATTTGATCTGTTTGTATACTCTGAAGTTCAGGGTGCTGACCTTTTTCCCCTGAACTAGCTAATATATGTTTGTTTGATTAAAGTAAGCTTGTTAACCCATTTTGAGTTGCTTTCCTTTACAAAAGCAGATCTAAGAACCTGTGTTGGCAGCCACTCTGGGGATGCTAGGGTGCTTGCTGCTACAGATACAATTGTCATTTTACCATGCAGGAATGTAAATAGTTCAATTTTAATGAGTTCCTTATGATTTATTTTCCCTGTTTACCTTCTCATGCTTCTCTTGCTTCTTGTATTTGAAAGTCAAATTTTCTATTCAACTGTGGTTTGTTTTTTTTTTCCATAAAGAATGCTTGAAAGTCCTCTATTTCATTGAATGAACATATTTTCTCCTGAAACATTATACTCAGTTATGCTGGGTAGGTGTAAGTGTTATGGGATTTCAAGGTGTTCCATGCCCTGTTGGACTTGCTGACATAGCAGGAAGGGGTGGAGCAAGAGGAATCAGAAGCCAAGCTAGAGTTTCTGCAGTGATTGGCAGTGGCTGCAGCAGCAGCAGTGACAGGGGTGGCAGCAGTGGCAGCAGTAGTGGCTGAGGCCTAGGCTGAGGTGAGAATTCTTTTTTTTGAGCTATCCAGAATTTCTGCTAAGTACTCTTGCTGAGGACGGGAAGGGACGGAAACTACTGGGAGATGAAGCTACAAGGAGCATGCTTCCTGGACTCTGACCAGTTACCCTGAGTGAGGAGAGGAAGACCTTTGCCTGAGATAGCCTGTTCTGTTTTGAAAGCTTGAGAATGTGGGTGTTTACTATAGTAACTACGTGTGCCAACTTCATAACTACTGTGATGGCTTTGACTTTCTGGTCTTTGGACTCAGTTTTCTGGTGTTCAAATAAATGTTCTAGCATTATCAACCAGGTAGAGAGCCTGGAATATTTTGTGATTAATTAATATATCAGCATATTTATAGTTACTGTAGGCATTGTGAATACTTTATTGTTTGCTTTTTCTTTTCATATGCTTTATTAATTTCTGATTTACATCATTCCTTTCCACCAGATTGAGTTACAAATTTTCTGCCTGGTTGTCCCCTACTCACCACCCCAAAACAGCAGTCCCACAGGATTTCTCCTCCTCCACTCTGCTCTCTCCCATATCTTCTCCCATACCCCCTTCAACTTTTCCAGTAGGGTATGGTGGATCTCTATGCCCCTATATATTTTATTTCCCAATTGCATGTAAAATAGTATGAATAATAGCATATATATATATATAATTTTTCAACATTTTATTTTAAAACTTTGAATTCCAGATTCATTCCCTTCCTCCCTTGTCACCCACCTTTACTGGGAAGAAAAGTTATTCAGTATAGCTTAAAACTGTGTAGCTATGCAAAACATTACTACAGCAGATATATTGTAAAATACTGATTATATTTTGCTCCCTCCTATCCCACCTCCAACTTGTTCTATTCTCTACTTTAATCTTGTCCCTTTTCAAAAGTGGGTGCTCCCAACTTCCTTCTGCCCCAGCCTGCCCTGCATTCCATCACCCCCCTCTCATCCCCTTCTCCCCTACTCTTTTGTAGGCTGAGATACCCTATTTAGTGTGTATGCCATTCCCTCACTGAGCCAAATTCAATGTGATTAAGGTTGACCATTCCCTTTTGCCTTCCTGTTCTTCCCCTCCATTGTAACCATTTTCCCTTGCCTCTTCTATATAGATAGTTTACCCCATTCTGTCTCTCTCTATCCCCTATCATTTTATTCACCTCTCACCTCTTAATTTCATGTTTTAAGTGTCATCCCTTCCTATTCAATTGGTGCTGTGCTCTCTATCTATGTATACCTGTAAACATATATACCCACATTCAAATATGTATTCATGCGCCCATATACACTCCTATATAGACATACACACACAGACACAGACACACAGACACACACAGACACACACATGTATGTGTGTGTGTGTGTGTGTGTGTGTGTGTGTGTGTGTATTCCCTTCAACTATTTTCATACTGAGAAAGGTTTCATCAGTTACAATTATTGTTTTTCCATGCAGGAATGTAAATAGTTCAACTTTGAAAATTTCCTTATGATTTCTCTTCCCTCTTTACTTTCTCATGCTTCTCTTGCTTCTTATATCTCAATGTCAAATTTTCTGTTCAACTCTGGTTTTTTCATCAAGAATACTTGAAAGTCAGGGGCGGAGCCAAGATGGTGGAGTAGAAACAGCTCATCCAAGCCACTCTGCCCCGACATTCCCCCCAAACGATGTAAAAGGGGACTCTGAACAACTTCTGGAGCCCCAGCACCCACAGAACGACACAGAGAAGCTAAACTCCCGCTGAGGACAGCCCAGCAGCCCTGCAGGAAGGACCAGTGCAGTGGTCTGGGACCTGGCAGCGTGCAGCATGCAGAGCGCAGGAGCTGAGCCCAGCCGAGCCGAGCCCAGGTCCGCATGAGCCGAGGTTTTAGCCCCAGGGCGGCAGGGCCAGCAGCCGGCTGGAGGAACCCCAGAACACCAGGAGCTGTGGCGACTCCAGAATTATCAACATAGACTTGCCTAGGACAAAGTAAGAGGTTAGTGTCCTATGGACTTTGGGACTGGTATTAGGGAATGTGTCGGCTCCCTCCCCTGGGGGCTAGAAGCCGCTGAGGACAAACTCCATTTTGTAGTTTTCAGAGGCAGCTCCCGCTCCCAGCCTGCAAATTTGTAGGGAGATCCAGAGATCAGTCTTGGGGGGTAATCGCTCTTGCTTTAACCTCCCTGGATCTGGATTGTGATCTAGGGTGGAAGTCGTGGGTGGGTTTACAGCTTGCCAGAAACGGAAGTTGCCCCCCACACGTTCGGGACGAAAATTCCTCTATCTGGCCTTAAAGCCATAGTGTGGCAACAAGCCCAAAAGTCAAGTAATTAAGTGGCAACATGCCAAGGCAAAGGAAACAGAAAAATGCAACCCTAGACTCCTATTTTGGCGGCATAGAGTGGGAAAAGGACTGTGAGGTCAGAAGTCCTGCTCCAAAAGCCCCAGGGGAAAACATGAGCGGGTTGCAGGCCATAGAGGATCTTAAGAAGGACTTTAAAAATCAAATAAGAGAAGTGGAGGAAGAATTGGAAAGAGAAATGAGAAGGATGCAGGAAAGGTATGAAATGAGGGTCAACAGCCTGACTCGGGAAAACAACACCTTAAAAAATAGACTAATTCAAATGGCAAAGGAGGCCCAGGAGGGCAATGAGGAGAGGAATACCTTAAAAAGTCGAATTTGCCAGATGGAAAAAGAATCTCAGGAGTTCACTGAGGAGATTCATTCCTTCAGAGTTAGACTGGAGCAAATGGAAGCTAATGACTTTATGAGAAATCAAGATGCTGTTAAGCAGATCCAAACAAATGAAAGATTAGAAGGCAGTGTGAAATATCTCATGGGAAAAACCACTGACCTGGAAAATGGATCCAGGAGAGACAATTTAGGAATTATTGGACTACCTGAAGGCCATGATCAAGGAAGGAACCTAGAAATCACCCTTCGAGAAATTCTCAGGGAAAACTGCCCTGATGTTTTGGATCCAGAGGGCAAAATGGAGGTTGAAGGAATCCACCGATAACCTCCTGAAAAGGATCCCAAAAGGAAAACTCCCAGGAATGTTATGGCCAGGTTCCGGAATCCCCAGATCAAGGAGAGAATGCTACAAGCAGCCAGGAAGAAACAATTTCGGTATTGTGGAAACACAATCGGAATGGCCCTGGACCTGGCAGCTTTTGCACTGAGGGATCGAAGGGCATGGAATGTGATATTCCAGAGGGCAGAGGAACTGAGAATGAACCCAAGGGTCACCTACCCAGCAAGGCTGAGTATTTTGTTTCAGGGGAAAATGTGGTCATTCAGTGGAATAGAGGACTTTCAAGCATTCTTGAGGAAAAAACCAGAATTGAATAGAAAATTTGACACCCAGACACAAGAAGGAAGAGATGCCTGAGAAGGTAATCAGGGAAAAGAAATCAAAAGGAACTTATCAAAGTTGAACTGTTTACATTCCTATATGGAAAGGCAATAACTGTGACTGAAGATATCTTTCTCACTATGACAATAATGGAAGAAGGGGGTGTGGTCATATGAATACATATGTGAATGTGTGTGTATATGGTTACAGTTATATATGGATAGAGGATATAAGTTGAATTTGCTGGGAAGGGAGAATACTCAAGGGATGAAATTATGAGGTGAGAGAGGAAAGTGGCAAGAGGAGATGGGGAGAGACAGGGTAGTGAAAACTATCCCATGCAGAAGAAGCAAGGGGAAGTGGTTGCAAAAGAGGGGGAGAATAAGGAAGGCTAAAAAGGCAAAACCACATTCACATTGAATTTGGTTCAGGGAGAAAATGACATACATACTAAATGGGATATCTCAACCTGCAGCAGGATAGGGGGAAGGGGGATGGGAGGAGGGATGATGGATGGGAGGGCATCCTTGGGGTGAGGGGAGGTTGGAAGTACCCACTATAAAAGACGGACAGGATCATGTAGGGAATGGACCAGGTGGGGGGTGCGATGAGTGGGAGGGAATTGTAAGCAGCCTTGTACAATATATCTACTATGATAATGCTTTGCATAGCTAGACATGTACAACATATACTGAATTACTTATCTCCCAAGAGGGAATGGGTGACAAGGGAGGAAGGAAATGGATCTTAAATTTGAGGTCGTAACATTAAATGTTTCAAATATATATAAATACTATTATTAATACTCTTTTGCTTGTAATAGGGAGATAAGATGTGCAGGCATTGGGATGCAAAGACTCACCTTCCTCTAATGGAAAACCAATGGGGGTATGAGAGAAGGTATGGGAGAGAGCAGATTGGAGGAAGCGATATCTTGTGGGATTACTATTCTGGGAGGTTGGATAGGTGAATAATGGGGGGAAAATGATTGTAACTCAAAATCTGGTGGAAATGAATGATGTAAAACAGAAGTTAATAAAGCATTTGTTTAAAAAAAAAAGAATACTTGAAAGTCCTCTATTCCACTGAATGGCCATATTTCCTCCTGAAATATGATACTCAGTTTTGCTGTGTAGGTGATTCTTGGTTTTAATCCCAGCTCCTTTGACCTCCAGAATATCATATTCCACATCCTTTGATCCCTCAGTGTAGAAGCTGCCATATCTGGTGTTATCCTGATTGTGTTTCCACAATATTCAAATTGTTTCTTCCTGTCTACTTGTAATATTTTCTCCTTGATCTGGGAATTTTAGAATCTGGCTATTATAGTCCTAGGAGTTTTATTATCAGGGTCTTTTTCAGGAAGTGATTGGTGGATTCTTTCAACCTCTATTTTGCCCTCTGGTTCTAAAACATCAGGGCAGTTTTCCTTGAGAATTTCTTGGAGGATGATTTCTAGATTCTTTCTTTGATCATGGCTTTCAGGTAATTCAATAATTTTTAAATGATCTCTCCTGGATCTTTTTTCAGGTCATTGGTTTTTCCCATGTGATATTTCACATTGCCTTCTATTCTTTCATTTGTTTGGATCTGTTTAACAACATCTTGATTTCTTATACAGTCACTAACTTCCATTTGCTCCAATCTAATTCTGAAGGAATTATTCTATTCAGCAAGCTTTTGACATTTTTTTCCCATCTGGAAAATTCTGCTTTTTAAGGCATTCTTCTCCTCATTACCTTTTTGAGCCACTTTTGCCATTTGAGTTAGTCTATATTTTAAGGTGTTATTTTCCTCAGTCAGGCTGTTGACTCTCATTTCATACTTTTCTTGCATTGTTCTCATTTCTCCTCCTAAGTTTTCCTCCACTTCCCTTATCTGCTTCTTAAGGTCCTCTATGGCCTATAACTGGCTCGTATTTACTTTTTTTTTTAAAGCAATTGGGGTTAAGTAACTTGCTCAAGGTTACAAGGCTAGTCATTATTTATGTGTGGGTGCTCATTTTCTGAGGCCAGATTTGATCTCGAGTCATCCCAACTCCAAGGCCAGCGCTCTTACTCACTGTGCCACCTAGCCACCCCTTTAGGGCAATTGGGGTTAAATAACTTGCCTAAGGTTACACCGCTAGGTCTTTGTTTGTGTGGATTAAGTGTCGGAGGCCGGCTCTGAACTCAGGTCCTTCTGACTCCAGGGCCGGCACTCTATTCACTGTGCCACCTAGCTGCCCCTCTCGTATTTACTTTTGAAGCTTTTGGTGTGGGAGTTCTGACTTCATTATCTTCCTCCTGTTCCATTCTTTAATCCTTTTTGTCTCCAAAATAGGAGTGCAAAATTGGGTTGCTCTGTTTATTATGCTTCTTTTGCCTACTCATGTCACCACTCAATCACTTGACCCCTTGTCTTTTTGCCACAGTAGGACTCTGCCACCAGACAGGGGAGCTTCATCCCAAATGCTGGGGTTTTCTCAGCTGCAGAAGGTATTAGTTGTGTGCCCTTTCTGGTCTGGCATGCTGGTCACACACCCCAGGAACTCCACCCTAGACCACAATCTAGATCCAAGCAGGTAAAAGCAAGAGCAATTACCCCTCAGACTGATTGCTTCATCCACCTACACTCTGCAGGCCCGGAGCTGAAGCTGCCCTGTGATGGCAGCTGCACCACAGTGCCTTAGCAGCTTCTCATCCCACAGCCAAAGGCTGACCACACTCCCAACTACTGGATTCCAAAGTCCACACTGCACTGACCTATAACTGGCTAAGAGAATGTAATAACCCTCTTAACCCACTGTCCAATCACAAAGTATCTGCAGAAAAGCAAGCCTTCCACCACAGACTCCAGGTGCACTTAAGCCTAGGGCCAGGGAAGATCTTAAAATTTTACATTCCCATTACAATTGCTAACTTTGTTTTACTCTACATCCTATTTCTCCTCCTATTTATGCTTTTCTCTTTGTTTTTACCTTGTATCTTCTCAGCAATGTTTTGCTTCTGACCACCACGGCCCTCAGTCTGCCCTCCCTTCTATCCACTCCTCTTTCATTTACTTTTCCCTTTCCCTTCCTACTTCTCAGTTAAGATTGAGTTATATAACTAATCAGTGTTTGTTATTCTGTCTTTGAGCATAATCTGGTGAGAGTAAGGTTCCAGCACTGCTCACTCCACTCCTTTCTTTCCCTTTACTGTAAGACATCTTTTGCACTTCTTTGATGTAATTTCCCCTATTCTGCCCCTCCCTTTACTCCTCCCAGTACAATCCATTTTAACTCCTAATTTTTTTAATATCATCACATCAAAGTCAATTTATACCCCCACACACTCTCTATTTATAGCCCTTCTAACTATCCTACTAAAGACAGAGTTCTCAAGAGTTATAAGTATCATCTTCCCATGTAGGCATATAAGTAGTTTAACCTTATTGAACAGCTTTTTTTGTTGTTTATTTTTTAATGTTTCTCTTGAGTCTTATATTTTTGGAGGGATTAGTCTGTTTAGCTCTTCTCTTTTCATCAGGAAAGTTTGAAAGTCCACTATTTCATTGAAAATCCATCCATTCCCCTGGAAGATTATGCTCATTTTTGCTGAATAGTTGAGTCTTCATTGTGATCCTCCTTTCCCTTCTGGAACATCATATTTCAAGCCTTCTGATCCTTTAATGTAGAAACTGCTACATTCTCTGCTTTCCTGACTGTGGTTCCTTGATATTTGAATTGTTTCTTTCTGACTGCTTGCAGCATTTTCTACTTGACCTGATAATTCTTGAATTTTGCTAAAACATTACTTGGAGTTTTCATTTTTGTATCTCTTTCAGGAAATGTTCAGTAGATACTTTCAATGATGATTATACCCTCTGGTTCTAGGATATAAAGGCAGTGTTCCCTGATAATTTCTTGAAAAATACTACCCAGGATCTGTTTTTGATCATGGCTTTTAGGTAGTCCAATTATTCTTAAATTATCTCTCCTGGATCTATTTTCTCAGTCAGTTGTTTTGTTTTTGGTTTTTTTTTCCAATGCGGAACTTTATATTTTCTTCTACTTTTTCGTGCTTTTGATTCTGTTTGATTGGTTTTTGATGTTTTGTAGAGTCATTAGCTTCCACTTGCTCAATTCTAATTTTTAAAGAAATATGTTTTTCAGTTATCTCTTTTACTTCCTTTTCCATTTAACCAATTCTACTTTTTAAGGAGTTTTTTATTCAGTGTTTTTTTTTTTCAATTAGGCCAATTGCATTTTTAAGGAATTTTTAAGGAATTGTTTTCTTCAGTGAATGTTTGTCCTTCCTGTTCCAAACTACTGACTCACTCCTGCATACCTCTCATTTCTTTTCCTAATTTTTTCTTCTACCTCTCTTATTTGACTTTTAAAATGCTTTTTGGGGGGGGCGGAGCCAAGATGGCAGAGTAGAAACAGCTCGCCCAAGCCACTCTGCCCCCAGATTTCCCCCAAACTATGTAAAAGGGGACAGTGAACAACTTATGGAGCCCCAGCACCCACAGAATGACACAGAGAAGCTAACCTCCTGCTGAGGGCAGCCCAGCAGCCCTGCAGGAAGGACCAGCGCAGTGGTCTGGGACCTGGCAGCACGCAGCGGGCAGAGCACAGGGAGCCAAGCCGAGCCCAGGTCTGCGTGAGCCGAGGTTTTAGTCCCAGGGCGGCAGGGCCAACAGCCGGATGGAGCAATCCCAGAAGACCAGGAGCTGTGGCGACTCCAGAATTATCAACATAGACATGCCTAGGACAAAGTGAGAGGTTAGTGTCCTATGGACTTTGGGACCGGTATTTGGGGAACGCGTTGGCTCCCTCCCCTGGGGACTAGAAGCTGCTGAGGAAACACGCAATTTTGTAGTTTTCAGAGGCAGCTCCAGCTCCCGGCCTGCAAATTGTAGGGAGATCCAGTGATCAGTCTTGCGGGGTAACCGCTCTTGCTTTAACCTCCCTGGATCTGGATTGTGATCTAGGGTGGAAGTTGTGGGTGGGTTTACAGCTTGCCAGAAACGGAAGTTGCCCCCCACACGTTCAGGACGAAAATTCCTCTATCTGGCCTTAAAGCCATAGTGTGGCAACAAGCCCAAAAGTCAAGTAATTAAGTGGCAACATGCCAAGGCAAAGGAAACAGAAAAATGCAGCCCTAGACTCCTATTTTGGGGGCATAGAGTGGGAAAAGGACTGTGAGGTCAGAAGTCCTGCTCCAAAAGCCCCAGGGGAAAACATGAGCGGGTTGCAGGCCATAGAGGACCTTAAGAAGGATTTTAAAAATCAAATAAGAGAAGTGGAGGAAGAATTGGAAAGAGAAATGAGAAGCATGCAGGAAAAGTATGAAATGAGGGTCAACAGCCTGACTGAGGAAAACAACACCTTAAAAAATAGACTAACTCAAATGGCAAAGGAGGCCAAAAAGGGCAATGAGGAGAAGAATGCCTTAAAAAGTCAAATTTGCCATATGGAAAAAGAATCTCAAAAGTTCCCTGAGGAGATTCATTCCTTCAGAGTTAGACTGGAGCAAATGGAAGCTAATGACTTTATGAGAAATCAAGATGCTGTTAAGCTGATCCCACCAAATGAAAGATTAGAAGGCAATGTGAAATATCTCATGGGAAAAACCACTGACCTGGAAAATAGATCCAGGAGAGACAATTTAAAAATCATTGGACTTCCTGAAAGCCATGAGCAAAGAAAGAACCTAGAAATCACCCTTCAAGAAATTCTCAAGGAAAACTGCCCTGATGTTTTAGATCCAGAGGGCAAAATAGAGGTTGAAAGAATCCACCGATCACCTCCTGAAAAAGACCCCAAAAAGAAAACTCCCAGGATTATTATAGCCAGGTTCCAGAATCCCCAGATCAAGGAGAAAATACTACAAGTGGCCAGGAAGAAACAATTTCAATATTGTGGAAACACAATCAGAATAGCCCAGGACCTGGCAGCTTCTACACTGAGGGATCGAAGGGCATGGAATATGATATTCCAGAGGGCAAAAGAACTGGGAATGAACCCACGGTTCACCTACCCAGCAAAACTGAGTATTTTGTTTTAGGGGAAAATATGGTCATTCAGTGGAATAGAGGACTTTCAAGCATTCTTGTGGAAAAAACCAGAATTGAATAGAAAATTTGACATCCAGACACAAGAAGGAAGAGATGCCTGAGAAGGTAATCAGGGAAAAGAAATCAAAAGGAACTTATCAAAGCTGAACTATTTACATTCCTATATGGAAGAGCAATAACTGTGACTGATGATATCTTTCTCACTATGAAAATAATGGAAGATGGGTGTGTGGTCATATGAATACATATGTGAATGTGTGTGTATATGGTTACAGTTACATATGGATAGAGGGTATAGGTTGAATTTGTTGGGAAGGGAGAATACTCAAGGGATGCAATTATGAGGTGAGAGAAGAAAGTGGCAAGAGGAGATGGGGAGAGACAGGGTAGGGTAAACTATCCCATGTAGAAGAAGGAAGGGGAAGTGGTTGCAAGGGAGGGGGAGAATAAGAAGGCTAAAAAGGCAAAACCACATTCACATTGCATTTGGTTCAGGGAGAGAATGACATACATATTAAATGGGATATCTCAGCCTGCAGCAGGACAGGGGTAAGGGGGATGAGAGGAGGGATGATGGATGGGAGGGCATCCTTGGGGGGAGGGGAGGTTGGAAGTGCACACTATACAAGAGGGACAGGATCATGTAGGGAATGGACCAGGTGGGGGGTGGGATGAGTAGGAGGGAATTATAAGCAGCCTTGTACAATATATCTACTATGATAATGTTTTGCATAGCTAGACATGTACAACATATACTGAATTACTTATCTCCCAAGAGGGAATGGGTGACAGGGGAGGAAGGAAATGGATCTCAAATTTGAGGTCTTAACATTAAATGTTTCAAATATATATATATAAATACTATTATTAATACTCTTTAGCTTGTAATAGGGAGATAAGATGTGCCGGCATTGGGACAAAAAGATTCACCTTCCTCTAATGGAAAAGTCGATGGGGGTATAGGAGAAGATATGGGAGAGAGCAGATTGGAGGAAGCGATATCTTGTGGGACTGCTATTCTGGGAGGTTGGGTAGGGGAATAATGGGGGGAAAATGATTGTAACTCAAAATGTGGTGGAAATGAATGATGTAAAACAGAAGTTAATAAAGCATTTGTTTAAAAAAATGCTTTTTGACTTCTTCCAAGAAGGTTTTTGGGGCTTGAGATGAATTCCTATTTCTCTTTGAGGTTTTGCATTTAGAAATTTTAACTTTTGTCCTTTTCTGTTTGTGTTTTGATC
This sequence comes from Gymnobelideus leadbeateri, assembly GCA_011680675.1. NCBI lineage: Eukaryota > Metazoa > Chordata > Mammalia > Diprotodontia > Petauridae > Gymnobelideus > Gymnobelideus leadbeateri. Next base: position 63,168 of record WOXC01002492.1, on the reverse strand, counting down.
CTCCCTGTTACCATATGTAACAGCAAGCACCCCGGCATCCCCAGGGTGGCTTCCAACACAGGTTCTTAGATCTGCTTTTCTAAAGGAAAGCAACTCAAAATGGGTTAACAATCTTGCTTTAATCAAACATATGTCATTTACCTAGTTCAGGTGGAAAAGTTCAGCACCCTGAACTTCAGAGAATACAGAGGTTACAAGCAAAAGTTACAAGAAGACAGAGAAACAGATCAAGCAGACAGGTCTCCAATTGTCTGACCATTACATACATACCTAGTCAAAGTCACCAGAGAGGGAAGCACTAAGAGTTGCCTAGAGTCTCATCTGGTCAAATCACAGAACACTTCTCAAAGTGAGCCCAGAGTGTCATCTGGTCAAATCACACAACACTTCTCAAAGAGAGCCCCAAAACAAAATCTCCAAAATATCACATCAGGGTATATATAGCCTTCTCCTGGCTCAGAGAATGTCACAACCCTCTTGAGCCATTGCCCAATCATAGAACACCAAGGTGTGGGCATGCCTGAAAACTAAGCCTCCCACCACAGGCTGCAGGTTCACTTAAGCCTATCAAAGGGCCTAGGGGCAGGGGGGATCTTAAATTCCCAGTCCCATAACACCATAGTGGCTTTCTATGGTCATATTTTTTTCTTTTTTGCTCATTTTTGCCTATTTTCTGTATTTTAATGTTTACCTCTGCTCCTTGGATACAGGGGTCACTTTCCCAAGCTTCTTGTGCTGTGGGACAGTGACCAGATCCCTGGCTTGGGGCCTATAAGTGGTGGTGGTGGCTTGCTTGCTGCACTGAGTGGCCCAGCCTTGTTGTACTTGTTGCCTGGGTTCCAGGGCTGGAAATAAGCCTTCTGCACTAGGGATGGAGACCCCAAAGCTGTCCCGCTTTGCCACTGGCCTGATGAGGCAAAGCTGAGAGACCTTGGTTTCTGATCTGTACTGTGGCTAAGATGCTCATTTGACTTAGCCAGATATCATCTATGCTAGACTATATGTCACTTTTATCCAAGTGAGTCAGAACTTTCCTGAAGTCCTTCTAAGTTATCTTAAGCTGGAAAATTGTTTCAATCCATCTTTTTGTAGGTTCTGTCAGTCCCAAATCCATTTAAAGGCTTGATTTAATGTTGTTTCTGAGGAAAACTGGGGAGAGCTCAGGCACTTCCTGGCTTCTCTCTGCCATCTTGGCTCTGCCCTGATATACCTCATAAGGACTCTCAATTCATACTTGGTGATTATTAATTGGCATCCAAAATTCCCACTTTTTCCAAATGTTTTCTACAAAAGGAGTTTGTGACTCTGGGAAACTATAAACTAGAAAAACTGTGTGTGGGGGTGCCTGAGATTTTTAATCTTCATTCCCTTTGTAATGATATTACCTAAAGCTAGAATTCCCTCCCTTTTCTTTTCTGCCTAGCTAAAAGATAACCTATTTGTTAGGTACACATCAAATTCTAGTTTTCATGAAATCTTCCTACATTCTCCTTTTTTCTGATTTTCTATAAGGTTTACTATGCATATTTTGCTCTATAACATAATACTTTATCACATTATTATTTGGTTGTTTTATGTGAGTGTCATAGTCCCAGTAATATCTGCAGTGAAAAGTGAATTCTTTGAGCATGACAGTTTGTAATTCTTTTTCATTCCTTGCAGTGCTGAGGTCAAAATATATTAAGTAAACACCTGCTAATTATTATTGATATAAATAATGAAAATTAACATCTAGCATGTTAAGGTTTCCAAAGCACTTTACACGTATTATCCATTTGATCCTTACAACAACCCTGTAATATAGGTGCTATTATTATCCCCATTTTACAGATGAGGAAACAAAGCCTGAGAGAGGTTAAGTGTCTTACTCAGGGTCACAGAACTTGTGAGTCTTTGAGGTAGAGTTAAAAATATCTGTCAAATTGGAAGGTTTGTGAAAATCTTTGAAAGACAAGAAATAACTATTGAATTGTTCAACTGTAATGATCACCTTGGGAACGGATATTGCCTTTATAATGGTCAATCAGGCATGTGATTTGCAGTCAAGGCCAGAGAATAGTTTGTTTCTTTCCTGATGATTCTCCAAATGATTACACTGTTCCAGTCTCTGCTGAAGGCTCCCCAAGCTTTCAGCAGACTTAAATGATACAGAGGCAAAGTTGTGGCTTGGAGAAAGCATTAGAGAGAGTCTGGAAGACCTGGTTTCAAATACTAGAGCAGATACTTGTTTGACTGTGTGACCCTAGGTAAGTCAGTCTCTTGGTGCCTTAATCTTTACATCTATAAAATGATAAAGTTGGACTTGATGGCCTCTAAGATCCCCTCTTCCTCTCAAACTATGATTTTATGATCAGTAACTCCAAAACTCTGATCTTCCATAGGAATACAAACATGGAGTGCTATGCTTGCATTTTAGTCAAGTGGACTGAACCACATCGAGTTAAAATACACAGTAATATGGCAATCCAGCATTCCTCCAGAGCACTGTGGCGTCATCAGCATTCAAAGGCAAAGAGTACTTCCTATCCCTGTTGAACACAGACCACTCTTGAAAAGTCAAGTCAAATAAACATGCATTTATTAAGCATTTACCATGAACTAGACGCTATGCTAAACCCTGGGAATACCAACATAAGCAGAAAGACTGCCCTTCCTCTTAAGGAACTTACATTTTAAGAAGGAAGATAGTACATAGAAGGGAGATGGAAGTTGATGGGGGGAATGAAGGCACCAGTAAGGGTGGTTGAGAAAGTCTAAAGGGTCAGAAGTGAAACCTCAAAAAGAATAAAGATATGAGTATCTGAAGAGTCTTCTTTAAAATAAAGATTCTGGGAACAGCCAGTCAGAGGGAGCAGCAAAGGAGCAAGGGGCTACTTTCAAAGACCTCCCCTCCCCACTGACACAAATTTGGAACCTATGAGACCTTCTTTGGAAATAGTAATGCTTTTTCTTATGTGGGAGATACCCCCATCACATGTATGTAGTGACCAAATAAACCTATCTGAAAATTCCCTTCACTCAGGTTTCTGTTTTGACCCAGTGTAAATAGAATACTTGTGTTTTCTCATCTTCAATCAAGTCTTCAGCATATGCAGGATGAAACTAAATTATAGGTATCAGAGAAGCCAGAGCAGAGATTTCTGTAGGCTGGGAGGATGTATATGGCACTCTTTCTTCTGTGAGGCCCAAATATAGGTCAGACAGGGGAAAAAAAGAGCATCACGCAAGAAGGGGCAGTAAAACAATGTCTGAAGAATTCTTGAGCACAAAAAGAATTTTCAATAGCCTCCACTTCATGACCCAGCATTTTTGAGTTAAAGCTATTACAATAAAAGTTTAATGGGTTATATAAGGAAGAAGTGAAAGCCTGGCTTTCTAAAATAGAAATATAGGACATAGAGGTACTTGAAAAGCATAGCTAGAATACAGAGTAGGCCAAGTCTCTTTTATTTTGCATGTACATGTATAGTTTCTATTTCAGACATAGGTAAGCTTGAACAGTGTCCAAGCTCTAGGGTCCAAATAGACATATATACATGTGTATCCACATTTTCTGATGAAAATGTGGATACACAATGTCTTCAGGCCAGGGACTGCTATAAAATGCAAATCTATTCTATGGACTACACAGGCATCCAGAAGCCCAATGAACCCTGAGGGAGAGTCAACAGATCCTATATGCAGACAGGGTAAATCTCCGAACCCTTTTAAACAAGTGTCAAAAGTGGAATTTCTAGAAGGAAAAAAATGCTTCTACAAGCCTTAAGGGGATAAGGAAGAAGAATGGTTCTTGTCCTTTGGAATAGACTCATAAAGAATCTCTGGTTTCTCCAGATGAATGAATAAATGAATGAATGAAAACATGCATGTCTGAACTTTCAGGGAAGCTTGACTTTCAAATTAATCTAGAATAAAGGAACCTCAAATGAACTTAGTTGAAATTTAAACAACTGGGTCTTGAAATACAATGGAGTTCAGGAGATGAGGATTGGGGCTTGAAATTAAATCTGATTCAAATCAGTATCTATATTTTAGTCAAATAATTTTGCTTGAAAATTTCTTTTGGACTCAGTTATCAATACTTTAAGCTCCATTTTATGTTTTTGTTACAAAACTCCATTAAAGTAAAGCAGAGTGGATCCCAGCAAGTCATAATAGTTTTATATTTCTAACTACTTCAATGTTTCATTCCTATTTGTTAGATTGTATATATAAAAAGATATATAGATACACACATACATACATATGCATATATATGTATGTATGTATATTCTGCCAGCAATTCTCTAATTAATGGACATCACAGACCTACTTTTTAAATGCAATCATTTTCTGATCTATGTGATATATTTTTAGGAAGCAAATTTGCACATGGTAATAATAAGTGAGTAACCAGTAAGTAGGGCACTGAGCAATTAAAATTGGAAATTGAGTGTTGAAATGTTAATGAATGGGTTGTTAATTGCCATCTGTGAAGCTGCCCCACCTCCTTCCCCTCACCCCAAACCTGCAAAAACTTTGTTCAGGGCTTTCCCTCATTCATGCATTTTCATTTTAGGAATAAATCTCATACCTGAGAGGGGCAATTTTAAACATTGTCACCTCATTAACCATTCCTATCTGATTGAAGAAAAATAAACCCAATTCCTCACTTGGTCTCTGAAGTGACATTAGGCTTACTAGGATTTCCACAATGAGATAGTGGAAAAAAGCCTCATGTGAGCCCATATGGAACACTTGTTCTACCCTGGTTTCTCAACACTTTCCAAGTGATTTTAACAGAAAGCACTTTGATATAACCAGAAAGGTTACTGGATGGGGTTCTGGAAAATGTGAATTCAAGTCCTAAATCTGCTACTTGTTAGCTGTGTGATCCAGGTTAAGATTAAGGCACACAATTTAATTAATCTAAACTTGCTTCTTCATTTGTAAAACAGAGACAATGATAATGGTGCTACCTACCTCACAAAGTTTTTATGAGGAAAATGCTTCACAAAACTTAAAGCACTAAAGAAATTGCATCATAGGATTATTGATTATGAAATGGAAGGGATGTGAGAGACCATGTGTCCAACAAATGATACAGCTAAGGAAAAAGAGAGTCAGGGAAATTAAATGATTCATCTAAGATCTGACAGGTAAGCTTTAAATGTTAAAATTAGGATTTGAATCCAGGCCCTCTGATTCTAGAGCTAGCTCTCATTCTACTGTACCATTCGATATTATGATGATGAAGAGGAAGAGGAGGATGACCAATATGTTGCATGGTACTTTATTCAGTATTTCAAAACTGTTGATATCTTTTCTTTCAATATAGGAAGGTAACCTATTCATGGTTACACAGTCTTTAAAAAGTTCTGTAGCGGGCCGGCTAGGTGGCACAGTGAATAGAGCACCGGCCCTGGAGTCAGAAGGACCTGAATTCGGAGCCAGCCTCTGACACTTAATCCACACAAACAAAAACCTAGCCATGTGACCTTGGGCAAGTTACTTAACCCCAATTGCCCTAAAGGGGCGGCTAGGTGGCACAGTGAGTAAGAGCGCCGGCCTCGGAGTTGGGATGACCAGAGATCAGATCCGGTCTCAGAAAATGAGCACCCACACATAAATAATGACTAGCCATGTAACCTTGAGCAAGTTACTTAACCCCAATTGCTTTAAAAAAAAAAAGTTCTGTAGTTCAAAATTCATGCAATTTAACTGACACTGAACCTCCCAGTACTTCAATGAGATAGTTCTTGCACAATAGGCCAATAGACTATCACTGAGCCTATCACCTTTCTCAACTTAGTGGAATCTTCTAGAATTTTCACTTTGTATAATCTTTAATAACCTTGAGGTCAGGGGCAGGGGGTGATCTTCACCATATAAAAAGGTAGCGAAGGAGCCTTTGCAGAATGTAACTAGGAAATAAAAAAAGATTTCTCAAAATTTTGTCAGTCTAGAGTGATAATTAATGCTCAAAGGAGAGAAAAAAGAAGAACAAATTTATAGACAAACACACAAACCTTAAAATTTTTCAATCACCTGGACTCTTTTATGCTTTCACAGAGTTTCTGCAGCATTTGTTTCCAATTTTCTTCTTTTGCTAAAGATCACTTCAGATCTTTTATCTGGAGAAGTGTTTTTCCACAGTAAGATATTGCATTAAAGAAGATCCTTTTAGGGGTGCCAAATGGTGTGGAACCTCTGTGTTATTCTCCCTGAGCAATATGATATAAACGCCGTAACAAAAACTCCTGGAACCAAACTAGCTGAGTAAATGAGGCAAATGCTGCACACTTTTTCTGTTATGATAATAATCACACTTTCTAACATTGTTTTATTAGTCCAAGGTGTCTTCCTTTTATGATCGCTGTTGTTGAAAATACATACTTGATCCCTGGCATTAGAGCTGGGAAAGGGCATATGTATGTATATGTATATATATATATATATATATATGTATATGTATATATATATATATATATATATATATATATATATATATATATATATATATATAGTCTTGCTTTTGAAACCTTATATGTGTAGTCTCCCCATTTAGAATATAAGCTCCTTGAGAAGAAGGACCCTTTGTGCTCCTCTATTGTATCCCCAGTGCTTTGCATAATAAGCATTTAATAAATGCTTTTTCATTCTTTCATTTCAGAGTGAATTGAATAGTTCTGATAATTTGGTAGGCCATATATTACTTATTATTTGCATATTGCAGATTAGGTAATTAAACCTGAGAGAGATTAATTGACTTGAGCAATTTCACACACCTAGTAATTGTTTCGTCTAATAGTACCACCACTCTGGTGTAGACCCTTATAACCTTATCTCTGTAATAGTCTGCTCGTGGCTCTTCCTGCTTTGTCTCGCCCTGCTCCAATCCAGTAGTCAACAGTCAATATCAACTCTAACCTCTGTTTAACCACCAATGTGATTTTCGTAATATACAAGTTTGACCATATCATCCATCTCCCCTCCCTCACGCCATCACCCCATCATTTGCTCAATTAACTCCAGTGGCTTCCTATCATTTCCAAGACCAAATACAAAATCCTCTGTCATTCAAAACCCTTCATAACCTAGCCTCCTACCTTTCCAGTCTTCTATACATTACTCCTCTTCATGTACTTTTTAACACAGTGACATTGGACTCCTTTTTGTTCCATGAACAAAACTCTCAATCTCTTGGGTCCAAAAATTTTCTCTGGTTTCTGCAATGTCTGGAATAGTCTCTCTCCTCATCTTCATCTACTTATTTTAATTTCCAGTTAAAATCCCATCAACTTAGTAAGGTCCTTAATCAACTCCTTTTGATTCTAGTGACTTTCCTCCTTTCATTATTTTTTTTTAAATTTATCCTGCATGTAGCTTGCTTGTGCATTTTTTCTTTTCTTATCCTCCCCAATAAATTTTGAGTTTCTTGAAGGTAAGGATTTTTTTTTGGCCTCACCTTGTATTACCAGTACTTAATATAGTGACATGCATATAGTATGCACTTAATAAATGTTTATTTTACTTCTAACTTAAAATTCTATGTTCCTATGATGCTGTAAGTGGCAGTCAAAGCATAAATTCAGGTCTTCTGAATTCAAGTTTGTTACTTCTATGACAGTACAATGTGCTGAAACAACTACATGAATTAACAGACATTTTTTATTTTTTTTAAAATATTTTATCTTTTTCTAAATTTACTTTTGGACTAATTATAGTTTTTAAAATAAATAATTTGTAACAATATATTTTTTTCTACATTTTAGGATCTAAATTCTCTCCCACCCTCTAGCCCCATCCTTTCCAACTGAGAAGGCAAGCAATTTGATATTAATTATATGTTTGAAATCATGTAAAATACATTTTCTTATTAGCCATGTCACAAAAGAGCAAGAAAAATAAAGTAGAAAACTAGACTTCAATTTGTACTCACTTTATAATTTTTTTCTTTGGATATGGACAATATTTTTCATCTTTTTTTTTGAGTCTTTTGGAATTGTCCTGAATTGTATTACCGAGAATAAGTAATTCACAGTTGATCACTGTAAAGTGTTTTTACTATGTACAATGTTTTGGTTATGTTCACTTCACTCTGTATCAATTCACATAAGCCGTCCTATGTTTTCTGAAATCATCCTTCTCATTAATTTTATAGCATAATCCTATGTAAGAACTTGCCCATCCATTCCCCAATTTATGGGCATGCCTACACACATACATATACATACATACATACATATACATACATACATATCCATAGATATCCATAAACATGCATACATATACACAGATATATACTCAAAACCATATATGCAAGACTATATTATGCTTATTTCCATTTGTCATCTGTTTCTCTGAAAGTGGGTAGCATCTTCCTTCCTAAGTCCAAGTCTTTCCATATTTTTCTACATCTACCAGCTCATCATTTCTTACACAACAACAGTATTCTGACCTAATCACATTCTATCTAGGAGACTGTCTATTAGAGTGTTTTTGCTCAGTTTTCTGCATTCCTTCTGTTATTGTCTACTTAGGGTTTTTTTTAACAGGAAATTTTTAACATAAAATAATCAAAATTATCGACAGACCAGACTCTTCTCAGCAATGTAGTGATATAAGTCAAACCCAAGAGACTCTGATGGAGAGAGATGTCTACATCCAGAGGAAGAACTAGAAAGAACTGAGTTTGAATCCTGATGGAAGCAAACGACTTGATCTTTTTCTTTTCATTGTTTGGTTTTCTTTCCTCTTTTCCATTTTTCATTCCATTTAGTACAATCAGCCTTTGTAACCTGACTAATGTCTAATGTGAAATTATTTGCAGATCCTATACTGGACTATATGCCGTTGTGGGGGTTGGAGGGAGAGACGGGAGGGAAATTTGAAACTCAGGGAACTATGGAATTGAATCTTGTAAACTAAAAATAAACAAATTAATTAAAAAATACTCAAAATTATCCATTTTACACTTCAACACCACTCTCACTTTATAATATGGTTTAAGGTCTGATACTCCTGAATCTAGTTCCTTTAATCTGTGTTCCCTGGTTTCTTTGAATTTCCTGACCCTCGGCTCTTCCAAATGAACTCCATTATTATTTTTTTCTGACTCTTTAAATAAATTTAATTGGGATGGCATTGCATAAATAATTTAGGTAAAATTGTCATTTTTATTATATTAGCTTTACCTACTGATGCAGAATTAATATTATATCACTTATCTAAGTCTACCTTTTTGTATAACAGGTGTTTGTGTTTATATTCACATAGTTCCTGTGTTGGTTTAGGCAAGTATACTCTCACTTTTTAAATACTCTCTAGTTATTTTATATGGTCTAAAACTATTGATTAACTTGGCTGACATGTTGTGTAGTTTCTGTATTTTTGTGTTTTGATTTAATATGATTTTAGCTTTAACTTAGTCTGAGATCGTGATTAATATCCCTAATTTTTTGCATAATAAATTCTAGTTCTGATGTTTGTTTTATTTTTGTATGTATCTCTCATTTTTGTACCCTTTCCTGAAAACAACATGTTGTTAAATTCAAACTTTTAATCTGCTATCAATTTCCATTTTGTGGCTAAATTCATCCCATTCACATTCTAAACTATAATTACTTGTATATTTTCCTCCTTCCCATTTTCCTCACTATCTTTCTCACCCTATTCCTATCCTTCCTCACTCCTTTACTTCTATGCACTACCTTGCCCTCCTATTCCTTAACCTACACCCCTGCAAAAATCCCCCTTATATCCTCTCCCTCTACGCTATACCCTTACCCATATGCTTTCTGGTGTTTTTAATAGCAATATATTTTTCAAGGCCCTTTTCTGCATCCATTGATATAGTAATCATATTATTTTTGTAATTTTTGTTATTGATATGGTCAATTATAAAAAATAGTCTTTCTAATATTGAAGAAGCTTGAGTTCCTAGTACAAATCCCACCTGGTCATCCCATACAATCCTGGTGACAATAGTGCTATAATCTTCTTGCTAGTATTTTATTGAAAATTTGTGTATCTATATTCATTAAGGAAATTGGTCTATATTTTTATTTCTCTGTTTATGTTATCTCTGGTTTAGGTATCAAAACCATATTGTCATCATAGATGGTTTTTGTCACTACTTTTTTTTTTTACCATTTTTTTCAGATAGTGCACATTATACTGGGATTAACTATTCTTTAAATGTTTAGTAGAATTCACTAATAAATCAGTCTGGCCCTAGAGATTATTTCCTTGGAGTTCATTGATGGCTTGTTCAATTTCATTTTTTAAGATATAGTTATTTCTAGTCTGTTAATCTAGATAGTTTATATTTTTGTAAAATTTCATCCATTTCCCTAAGATTATCAGTTTTACTAGCATATAACTAGTCAAAATAATTCCTAATAACTTCTCTATTTTCATCTTTGCTGTGGTGAATTCACCCATTTCATTTTTGATATGGGTAATTTACTTTTTTTTTCTTTTTGGAGGGCAATTGGGGTTAAGTAACTTGCCCAAGGTTACCCGACTAGGTTTTTTGTTTGTGTGTGTGTTAAGTGTCTGAGGTCTGATCCGAACTCAGGTCCTTCTGACTCCAGGGCCGACACTCTACTCACTGCGCCATGTAGCCACCCCAAGGGTAATTTACTTTTTAAAAATACTTAAATTTTTAAAATTTAAGATTTTGTTTTCTTTTTAAATTAGATTAACCAATGAATGGTTAAATCTAGTCAATTGTTTTTTATTCCTAAAGCCAACTCCCAATTTTATTTATTAGTTCAATAGTTTTATTTTTAATAGGACATTATATTTCACAAATATATATATACATATATACAATAAATATAAAATACAACATTAATTTTATTAATAGTTTTGATTTTATATATATATATATATATATATATATATATATATACATATATTCTTTCTATATCTAGCTAGCTAGCTAGCTAACTACATATACCTCTTTGAATCAATTTAGATGTCAGTGAGGTTTAAGTGTTGCCAACCCCCCCACCATTTTTACCTCCAGTATAAATATCTTCCTTGTAAACTAATTTTCTCACCTATATACTTTTTTTTTTAGATCATCGCGACATAATTGATTAACTACTCCACCCTCTGTAATGGTAAGGGAATTTGAAGATCTTCCCTGTCTCTTAATGGGCCTCATTTGAAGCCCAACAAGAGAAATGTGTTTAGGGAGGCTTGTTTTTCAAGAAGGCCCATGCCTTTTTGTACTCTGTAATTAGGCTGTGGGTCACAAAGGTTGTGATGTCCTCTGACCCTGGGAAAGGCTATATATACTCTTGAGGTCAAGTTTTGCTTTGAGGCTTACTTATGGGAAGAGTTTTGTGATTTGGCCAAATGAGATTCTGGATAGTCATTGAGTGACCCCTCTTTGAAAACCCAGATGTTGCTGCTTCTCTCTCTGGTAACTATGTATGTATGTAATGGTCAGACAACTAGAAACTGTGTCTGTTGGTCTGTTGAACTGTACTATTTGCTCTGTCTGTATTTTTGTCTGCATGTAATTTCTGTTTGTATTTTCTGAAGTTCAGGCTGATGACTTTTTCTCCTGAACTAAGTGAATGACATATGTATGTATGTATATATTTTATGTAAGATTGTTAAACCCTTTTGAGTTGCTTTCCTTTAGAAAAGCATATCAAAGAACCTGTGCTAGCAGCCATCCTGGGTATGCTAGGCTGCTTGCTGTTACAACCTCTTTGTAAGTAGAAGTCTTTTAATTGTCTTAAAAATGATGCAGTTTTTGGAAGATACATGCTTCTTCTTCTCATACAGAAGGGCAAATAGTTTAACGCTTTTAAGTTCCTTATAATTTCTTTTAGGTTTTCTTCTTTATAGTTCTCTAGAATCTTATATTTCAAAGTCATTTTTTTCATTCAACTCTGGTCTTTTTATCAATAATTTTTTAATATCCATTTTCCAATGAAGGATTATATTCACTTTTGCTGGATAGTTTAATCCTGTAATCTGAAGTCTTTTTACCTTTTGGAATATTATATACCAAGCCTCCTGCTTCTTTTTGTGGTGGCTGCCAAATCTTGTGGGATAGTGTCTGTGACTCAACATGATTTTAATGGTTTCTTTCAAGCTTCTTAAAGTGTTTTCTCATTGGCCTGGGAGCTCTGAAATTTAGCTATAATATTCCTGGTAGTTTTCATTTTGTGATCTCTTTCAGCAGTTGATCAGTTAATATTTTTTTCAATTTTTATTTTTTCCTCTGGTTCTGGGATATTGGGGCATTTTTCTTGATAATTTCTTAAAATATACTGTCTAGGCTTTTTCTTTCATCATGACTTTCAGGTAATCAACAATTTTTAAATTATCTCTCCTCAATCTATTTTCTAGGTCAGTTGTTTTTCCTATGAGTTATTTCATTTTTGTTTTTCAATTCTTTTAATTTGTTTTATTGTGTCTTGGAGTCATTAGTTTCCACTTCTCTGATTCTAATTTTTTGAGTAATTATTTTCTTCTGGGAACTTTTGTATTCCTTTTTCCATTTCAACAATTCTGCTTTTAAATGTATTTTTCCAGTATTTTTAAAATCACTTTTACCAAGCTGCTAATTGTCTTTTTATAAAAATTTTCTTCCTTTCATTTCTTTACCTAAATGTTTATATCACTCTCAATTGATTTTTAAAAATATTTTTTCCACTTACTTGTAAAGACAATTTTAACATTAATTTTTAATTAAAATTTTGAATTCCAATTTTCTTCTTCTCTCCTTTCCCTTCTCCCTCCCTCAGATAGTAAACAATTTGATATAGGTTATATATGTATGAAATTGTAAAACATATTTCCATATTCATCATTTTATAAAAGAATAAAACAGAATAACAGGAAAAAACACAAAAAGTAGAAATATCATGCTTTGATCTGTATTCAGATTCTATCAGTTCTTTCTCTGGATGTGGATAGTATGACTGTGTTGGAATTGTCTTACCGCATTTTATTGCTAAGAAGAGTTAAATCATTCATAGATGACCATTGCAAAATATTACTGTTACTTTGTACAATGTTCATCTAGATTTGTTCTGTTCACTTCACATCAGTTCATGTAAGTCTTTCAAGTTTTTTTTTTCTGAATTCATTTTAGCACAATAGTGTTCCATTATATTCATATATCACAATTTGTTCAGCCATTCCCCAAATTATGGGCATTCCCTCAATTTCCTATTCTTTGTCATTACAAAAAGAGTTGTTTTAAATATTTATGCATGTGTAGGTCATTTCCCCTTTTTAATGATCTCTCCAAAATACAGAACTAGTAGTGGTATTGCTGAAACAAAAGGTGTGCACAGTTTGCTTTTTGGGCAGAGTTCTAAATTGCTCTCCAGATTGGTTGAATCATTTTATAACTACAATAAGAGTGCATTAGTGTCCCAATTTTTCAACATCATTTTCCTTTTCTGTCCTATTAGCCGATCTGCTAGGCATGTGCTATTATTGAAAGTTGCTTAAATTTTCATTTTTCTAATCAATAATATTTAGAGCACTTTTTCATATGATAATAGATAGCTTTGATATTTTCATCTGAAAACTGCTTGTTAATATGCTTTGACTATTTATCAATTGGGAAATGACTTGTATTATTACAAATTTGATTCAGTTCTCTGTTTTTGAAATGAGGCTTTTATCAGGAACACTTGCTATAAAATCCCCCTCCTCCCAGCTTTCTGCTTTCATTCTAATCTTGTTTGCATTGGTTTTGTTGTTATATACCCTTTTTAATTGAATATAATCAAAATTATGTATTTTAAATCTCACAATGCTCTCTATATCCTATTTGGTTATAAATTCTTCCTTTCTCCACAAATCTTACATGTAAACTATTCCTTGCTCCCCTAATGTACTTATTGTATCACTCTTTGTGTCTAAATCCTGTACCGATTTTGACCTTATGTTGGTATATGGTGCAAGATGTTGGTCTGTACCTAGTTTCTGTCATACAGTTTTCCCAGTAATTTTTGTTAAATAGTAAGATTTGGTTTATCCAACACTAGATTACTATGTTCATGTAGTAGTGTATCTTGTGTACTTAATCTATTCCACTGATCCACCATTGTATTCCTTAGACAGTACCAAATAGCATTGATGATTGTTACTTTATAATATAGTTTTATAACTGATATGGTTAGTCCACCTTCTTTTGCATTTTTTATTAATTCCCTTGATATTCTTGACCTTTTGTTCTTCCATATGAATTTTGTTATTTTTTTCCTGGTACTATAATTTTTGTAGGTGTAGTTTGGCATGTCACTAAATAAGTAAATTAATTTATGTAGAATGGTCATTTCTGTTATATTGGATTGACTTACCCCTGAGGAATTGATATTTTCCAATTGTTTCAATCTGACTTTATGTGCATGAAAAATGTTCTGTGATTGTGTTCATATAGTCCCTGGGTGTGTCTTGTCAGCTGGACTCCAAAGTATTTTATATTGTCTACGATTTTATTAAATGGAATTTTTTTATCTCTTAATGCTGGGCTTTGTTGGTAATAAAGAGAAATGTTGATGATTTGTGTGTGTTTGTTTGGTATCCTTCAACTTTCCTAAAGTTTTTAATTAATACAACTACTTTTTTTAGTTGATTCTCTAAACATAACTTCATATCATTTGCAAAGTGATTATTTTGTTTCCTCATTGACTATTCTAATTTCTTCAATTTCTTTTACTTATTGCTACAACTAATATTTTAACTACAATATTTAAAAATAGTGGTGAAAATGAGGATCCTTATTTCACTACAATTTTATTGGGTAGGTGTCTAGGTGTTCTTTTTAGAGAGAGTGTTTGCTGATCATTTTAGATAAATACTAATTATTATTTTAAGAAAAGTTCCATTTATTTCTATGTTCTCTAATGTTTTAAATAGGAATGGGTGTTGTATTTTGTCAAAAGCCCTTTATGCATCTATTGAGAAAACTATATGATTTCTATTCATTTTATTGTTGATATGGTCAATTATGTTGATACTTTTCCTAATATTGAACCAGTGCTACATTCCTGGTTTAAATTCAACCTGGCATAGATAGTATATGATCCTGAAGATATATATTAATTCAATGGTTTTCTTACTTTCAATTTTATTAATCTGTCCTTTGATTTTTAGAATCTCCAATTTGGCATTTAATTGAAGATGTTTAATTTGTTCTTTTTTTTCTTTCCTTTTCTCTTTTCTCTTTTTAAATTTATTTTTAATTTCCAACATTTATTTCCACAAGATTTTGAGTTACAAATTTTCTCCCCACCTTTCCCCTACCCCCCATCCAAAGATAGCGAGTCTGCTGAATATCCCTTCCCCCAATCTCTTCTCTCTTATATCCTCCCTCATTCTTTCCCCTTTCTAGTAGGGCAATATGGATTTCTATACCCCACTGCCTGTATATCTTATTTCCCAGTTGCATGTTAAAAAAAATAACAACACAATTTTTTTGACGTTTGTTTTTAAATCTTTTATTTCCAGATACTTTCCCTTCTTCCATCTTCATCCACCCCCATTTGGAAGACAAGCAATTCAATATAGGTTGTAAATGTGTAGTTATTCAAAATGTTTCCACAGTAGTTATATTGTGACAAGACTAACTATATTTCCCTCCATTCTATCCCACCCTCCACTTATTCTATTTTTCCTTTGATCCTATTCCTTTTCAATAGTGTTTTCTTCTAACTACCCCTTTCCCCAATCTGCCCTCCCTTCTAAAATCCCCCCTCTTATCCTCATCCACTCTACTTTCCTGTAGGGAAAGATACCCAATTGCGTGTGTATGTTATTCCATATTTAAGCCATATTCAAGGAGAATAATGTTAACCCATTTGCTTTCACCTTCCTGCTCTTCCCCCCCACCCATTGTAACAGTTTTTTCGATATGAGATAATTTACACTATTCTATCTCTCCCTTGCCTTTCTCCAAATATATTCCTCTCTCACCTCTTAATTTTAATTTTTAGATATCATCCCTTCATATTCAACTTATCCTGTGCCCTCTATGTATACATGTACACATATACATACGCTCACATACATATTTATGCACACATACACCCTCCTATACAAATGTATATATGTGTGTGTGTGTGTGTGTGTGTGTGTGTGTGTATTCCCTTCAACTATCCTCATACTGAGAAAAGTCTCATGAGTTACAATTATCATCTTTCCATGTAGGAAGGTAAACAATTCAACTTTAGGAAGCTCCTTATGATTTCTTTTTTGTCTTTACCTTCTCATGCTTCTTGTATTTTAAAGTCAAATTTTCTGTTCAGCTCTGGTTTTTTCATCAAGAATGCTTGAAAGCCCTCTATTTCATTGAATGACCATATTTTTCCCTTTGGCATTATACTCAGTTTTGTTGGGTAGGTGATTCTTGGTTTTAATCCTTGTTCCTTTGATCTCCAGAATATCATATTCCAAGTCCTTTGATCCTTTAGTATTTAAGCTACTAGATCTTTCATTATCCTGATTGTGTTTCCACAAATACTCAAATTGTTTCTTCCTAACTGTTTGTAATATTTTCTCCTTGATCTGGGAACTCTGGAATTTGGCTATAATATTCCTAGGAGTTTTCTTTCTGGGATCTTTTTCAAGAAGCAATTGGTGAATGCTTTCAATTTCTGTTTTGCCCTCTGATTCTAGAATATTAGGGCAATTTTTCCTTGAGAATTCCTTGAAGGATGATTTCTAGGCTTTTTGTTTGATCATGGCTTTCAGGTAGTTCAATAATTTTTAAATTATCTCTCCTGGATCTATTTTCCAGGTCAGTGTTTTTTCTAATGAGATGTTTCACATTGCCTTCTATTTTTTTTTCATTTGTTTGCATCTGTTTTATAGTATCTTGATTTCTCATAAAGTCATTGGCTGCCATTTGGTCCAATCTAGTTTTGAGGGAGTTATTCTCTTAAATGAGTTTGTGAAAGTCCTTTTCCATCTGACCAATTTTGCTTTTTAAAGCATTCTTTTCATTGGCTTTTTGGATCTCTTTGGCCATTTGAGTTAATCTAATTTTTAAGGTGTTATTTTCTTCAATTAGGCTATCGACTCACTTTTTATGATTGCCTCGCATCATTGTCATTTCTCTTTCCAATTTTTCCTCCACTTCTCTTATTTGATTTTCAAAATCCTTCTTGAATGCCTCCATGGCCTGTGACCAGTTCATATTTTTATTGGAAGCTTTTGATGCAGGAGTTTTTTACTTTGTTGCCTTCTTCTGTTTCCATGTTTTGATCCTCTTTGTCGTCCAAAAAGTATTTTATAGTCTGATTCCACTTCCTTTGTTTGTTCATCTTGCCAGCCAATTACTTGACTTTTGAGCTCTTTGCCACAGTAGAAATATGATTCCAGAGTGGAGAGAGTTGTGTCCAAAATTTCTGGGGTTTGCAAAACTGCTGCCAGAGCTGTTATCAGAGCTATGAGGTGGGTGCCCTCTCTACAGCCACCACAATCTCTGGCACACTGGCGTTCCTCACCCCAGGACTGCCACCCAAGACTGCTACCCAGATCCAAGCAGGTCAAAGCAAAACCCATTACCCTCTGAATGGTCACTTGGTCCCCCTATAATCTGCAGGACAGGAGCTCCAGAGGCAGCCATGAAGCAGCAGCTGCAGCTGCCACCACTGGACTGCATAACTCTTGCCCCAGGTTCAGGGGCTGCACCACACTCTTCCAGTTCCAACAGGGTTCCCCACTGACTTTTTACTTTTTCTTTGGCGTTTATGGGTTGAGAAGTCTGGAAACTGCCACAGTTGCTGATGATTCACTCTCGTGAAGTCGACTCTGGCTGGTCTGTGTCACTGGTCAGAGTTACGCCGAGTCTGGGCCCACATGGCTCACATAAGACTGTGCTTTGCTCCCAGTCTGGTGCAATAGACCCTTCTTGTTGATCTGCCAGGCTGCTTTCACCTGGAGATTTGTTTCTCTCTGTCACTTTGTGTGTTCTGTAGCTCTAAAATTTGCTTTCTATAATTTTTATTGGAATGCCCAATTGTTGATCTGCTCTTCTATTTTGTTGATGTAAGCATTTTTTCTCTAAGGACTTTTTGGCTGTGTCACATGAATTTTGGCATGTTGTCTCATTATTGTCCTTATCTTTGATGAAATTACTGATTCTTTCTATTTTTTTCTCACCCAATCATTCTTTAAATTATTTAGCTTTCTATTAATTTTTAATCTATGTTTCCATGACCCTTAAATTGATGCAGATTTTTTGTTGCATTGTGATCTGAAAATGATGCATTTACTATTTTTGTCTTTCTTCATTTGATTGGGATGTTTTTATGCCTTAAAATATGGTCAGTTTATTTTAGGTTCCATGTGTCATGGAGAAAAAATTATATTCCTTTCTATTCCTATTCAGTTTTTTCCACTGGTTTATTATATCTAACTTTTGTAAAATTTTATTTACCTCCTTGACTTCTTTTTTATTTATTTTGTCATTAAATCTATCTAGTTCTGACAGGAGAAAGTTGAGGTTCTCTATTTCTATAGTTTTACAATTTATTTCCTCCTGTAACTCATTTAACTTCTTTAAAATTTTGGATATTGTACAGTTTGGTGCATATATGCTTAGTATTGAGATCACTTTATTGTCTGTTACCTTTTAGCAAGCTGTAGTTTCTTTGTCTCTTTTAATTAGATCTATTTTTGCTTTTTCTTTGTAGGAGATCATTATTTCTACCTGTGCTATTTTTTTTTTTAGCTGAAGCGTAATGATTCTGCTCTGGGCTCTTACCTTTATTCTGTCTATGTCTCTCTACTTTAAATATGTTTCTTTTGAATAACATATTGTAGGATTCTGACTTTTAATCCACTCTCCTATCTGCTTCTGTTCTATGGGAGAATTTATCCCATTCAAATGAACAATTATCATTACTAATTCTATATTTCTTTCTGTCATATTTTTTCCTGTTTATCCTTTCCCCCCACTCTCTCTCCTTTCACCCCATCCTTCCTCACCGGTTTTGCTTCTGATGACCACCTTATGGCTTTCAGGTAGTCTAATAAATTTTTTAAAAATTATTTACCAAGTCAGTTGTTTTTCCAGTGGAGCATTTTACATTTTCTTCTTTTTGTGTTTGTTCTTTTTATTTTATTTGATTAATTCTCAATGTCTCATAGAGCCATTGGCTTCTACTTGCCCAATTCTAATTTTTTATTTGATTTCAAAAATCTTCTTTTAGCTTTTCCTAGAATTCCTGTCAGACTTATGCCCAATTCCCATTTTACTATGAGGCTCTGCTGGTAGCTGTTTTGATTTTATTGTCTTCTTTTGAGTTTACTCCTTGTTATTCCCTGTCAACATGGTAGTTCTTATGATCAGGTTCTTTTTTGTTGTTTTCTTAATTTTCCACTCTCTTTCTTGATTTGGGACTTTATATTCATGTTGGGATCTGTTCCTGGCTTTGGATACAAAGAGGTACTTTTTCAAACTTCAGACTTTTTCACACTGCTGTTTTCAGAATTAGTTCTGGGGGTTTGGAAATCTTCAGTGCTTCTTAAGTGGTGTGATCTGGGGAGAGGTATGGTCACTTTTCTCCTGCTCTTCCCTGTGGTCTTTATCAAGGCAGGGCCCCTGCTGCTGTATGTGATAGTGTCTCCTGATTCCAGTACCAGGGCCACTGTTCCCTTGTCAACAACCATAAGTTCTCTTTTCCACCTTGGAACTTTTGCTAAAGCTCCTGCTTCTTTGCAGACACAAGTGCTAGTGCTCTTCTATGCTCTAGAATGGCAACCCAAAGCTACATTATAGCAATGCAACAGGGTCCTGTGCACAGGATCCGTTCAATGTCATTTATAATCTTTTTCTGACCATTTGTCTGACCCCCTTACTTTCTCTGGGTTGAGAGATTTTGAGTATGCTGCTGCTGTTGTTGAAACCACCTTTAAAACCCACTGCTGATGCTGCTATAGGGTGGAATACAGGCAACTCCCATTGCTCTGATCTGTTGTGACTATCCTCTACTGCATATATCCTAAATTTTCTTGGCCTAGGAAAAATGTCTCATTCTGACCTTTTGTTGGCTTTACTATTCCACAGTTCTACTTAAGATACTGTAGCTGCTTGTAAGGAAAAGTTGGGAGAGTTCAGCTGGGTTGCTGCCTTTACTCTGTCGTCTTTGTGCCCCATGCATTTATTTATTGTGCACTTACTCAATTCCTTAATACATTAAGCAAGCATTAGTTGGGCACTTACTACTTCTAGGTACTATCTTAAATTTTGAGAAAACAAAGAAAATAAACCAGTTATTTTTTTAATAAGTGCCCAAGGGTCAGGAATGTCAATACAACTAAAGAAAATTCTCATTTGTTGTCCCCAATTGATCTTAGAATTTCTCTCCTTTCCTGAAAGGAAAATTCTCCTTCTGTCATTCTTCCCTTCCCTCATTGTTTTTAAAAGAAAGTTTAACTTCACATTAAATTTCATTAAAATGAAAGC
Source organism: Gymnobelideus leadbeateri (assembly GCA_011680675.1). Taxonomy (NCBI): domain Eukaryota; kingdom Metazoa; phylum Chordata; class Mammalia; order Diprotodontia; family Petauridae; genus Gymnobelideus; species Gymnobelideus leadbeateri. The sequence continues at coordinate 42,728 of WOXC01002492.1, read as the reverse complement.
TTTATCCACAGAATGGCATTATTTTGTTCCCTTGGGTTTAGATTCCAGGCACAACTATAAACTATTATTTATATGAACATGCTCTCATGATTTATGTAGACAGAAGCCATTATAATGATTCAGGGTCCCAATTATCAGGATAATGGAGTCTAATTATTCTGGTACCATTAAAAATAATCTAAACTAGAGTGAATATTTCAAAAGTACAGGAGTATTATCCTATTGCTATTTTTATCACAATTCTTATTTTTGAAGAAAAAAATAAAAGAAGTGTGAGCTGTTAATTATGCAAATCACAAATGACCTTGAGGTTGTAAAATGGACCAGAGAGGCAATGCTGTGGTTAGCAATTTTAAGGTTTATAGCTCTGAGATTAGGGGAAGAACCTACTGGGAGAACAAGTCCAGGCTGCCAAAACAAGAGATTAAGAAGTGATTGGTTTCTTCCCTCTTTGAAAATTAATGCTCAAATCCAACTTTTTAGCTTGCTCTTAGGGGAGCTTCTCATCTACTAAGTCTTGCTTTCTTTAGCCTCAGTAATGTCTGGAATTCTGGTTAGAGACTCAAAGACATGAACATATAGAATATGATATTAATTCCCTTGGCCATTGAGTTAATGAAAGAGAGGACACATGTTTTAGAAAATAACATACTTTCTTTTTTTTCCCCTAGGAGAATAACCAGTTTTCCCATTTCATTCAGAACCTCCTCTTCTGTTGTCAGAAGAGCCATCCACTGTCTGCCCACTCTCTTTTTCCTTTGTCTCCCTGAGTACATCCCTCTTTCTCTGTTTCTTTTTGTCTCTTTGTCTTTCTTTAAGTCTATACTATTCTTTTGGTCTCTCTGTCTTTCTCTCCTCTCTCCATTTTCACCACTTTGCTGAATATGAATGCACATTTTTTTTACATAAAACCATCAAACTTTTTAATGAACTTGATGCCTTCTAATCAATGAAGATTATTCTTTCTCTATTCTTTTTTCCCCTTACCTGTTTTTCTCACAAAACATCAAGAATTTCACAAGAAATGTGTTCACTAAACCATGGCTGCTAGCTACCACTTCCTCTTTGTCCAGTTTATCTCTGATCTCTTTTCATTTTCTTGGTATCTCTACATTCTTTTTTTCCTTGAATACTTCTTGGTTTCTGTGCTTAGCATTCAATATAATTTTAGCAGTTAACATGTTGTAGATTTGCCACTGTATGGTAAAGTTAAAGGCCCACTTTTCAAGGACTAATCCTCCTAGAATCAGTATTTAGCTCTGACAGAGCAAGGGCATTTGAAAGTACTAAAAATCTAATCAACAGCCACACTATTCATAGAATCTTAGGCTCCTCATGTTGGAAGATATCTCAAAGTACCAAGAATAACCCATGCCTGAATCAAAATCCCTAATACAAAATACCTGGAAAGTGGTCCTCCAGTCTTTGCATGAGGACCACTTTGAGAATCCATTAACTTCTTTTGCACAGCTCTAATTAATACGAGTTTTTTTTCTTTTAAAAATGCATAGAGGTTCCTTTTTATAACTTCTATCTTCCTTTTGGGGCTAAGCAGAAAAATTCTATACCCCTTTTCATATAATAATCCCTCAAATACTTGAATAACACAATTGTTTTGCTCTTAAGCTTTCTCTTTTCTGAGTTAAGTATGCCTACTTTACCCAATTTTCATTTGTAATAATCTTAAAGCCTTTTACTATCCTTTGGTCAGTCTCTAGTTTATCAGTGTCAACATTGTCAATATTTTTCTGACAATGTAGTACTATTAGTCTTATTTTCATGACCCCCTTCATTACCTTTGTATACCAGACACAAATTACAATACATTATCTGCTAAAGACTCATCAAAGAATGTTATTATTTCCAAATGGGATCTTTTTGTTAAAGTCAATACACCTAGGTGGCATGCTTATAAAGTACCAAATCCATGGCCAACTTTTGATTCTCCCTATTCAGTGTTATCTGATCATCAGTCTTCTTAGTGGCAGTTAACCCCGAATTATGAGAACAGTCTTTATATCACATTGATCCCCTGCTAAACTTGCCATCCCCAAATTCTATTTCTTCAAAACGATGATTTGATTTGAAGGAATGTTTCCCCATATGGAATGTGACTCAGGCTGCTACAGGATATTTGGTAATGTGTAAGCCCAAGATGACAGTACTTAACAAATCCCTCCAAAATCACTTTGTCAAATTAATTTCAGTAACTAGCCCCTCACTCAATAATGAATCAGGCATTTCCTTTGATTCAGAATAATGTGATCCCCTACTTTCCCCAAATACTCTCCTTCCCCCATTGGTTGTCATTAGCTTGAAGAGCTATTTTCACAGTATTTAGTAGCAGGAAATACTAAGTTTAGGTAAGGTTGATATGTTTATAAAAGAGGAATTCTTCAGTCAAAGTCAAAGGAAGATTTAATAGAGGGAGGAGGGGCTCGCTAACTAAAACTTTTTCAATTCACTTTGACAGAGCCTCAGACCTTATGAGAATTGTAACAAAACAAATTATTTCTGTGCAAACTTCTTCCAACTAATGTTCATGAAATCATATTCTATTACATATCTTGTGGAAATACATTCTTATATACAAAAATCAAGTAATTTGTAATAGCAGGATACATTGAATATGTTAGGTTTAATAAATAAGGTCACATTTGGATATGGAACATTTTTGCAGAACATAATCAAGTATGGCAGGCTGGTTATGAGTAGCTCAGATCTTTGATGCATGTATCAGCTTATGAGCTTGTCATCTACCTTGATGCATTAATTCTCCTATTTTGTGCAAGTGAAATTTTCTGTTGTCATCCCAATGTTGTGAGCCATTTAGCCCATGGAATATCTGTAGATCATTTTATGTTTACGTGTGCATGTTCTGAAAGCAAATGCAGTTTCCACAGTAGTTGCTGGTATCAGCATATAGGAATAAGAGAATATTGTAATATTCCATATTCTAGGCAAGAAGCACAGTGGATAAAGGGTTAGAATTCAAGAAGATCTGGATTCAAATCCTGTATGATACTACCTGTGTGATCATGGTCAACTAACTTAACATTTTATTGACTGAGGCAATTCCCCAAGACTAGAAATATAGAGGAAAAGGCAATCTTTATCAATGGAGGTAGTTTCCGCAGTGGGAGTCCCCTCCACAGATAAAATTACAGGTCCACAGCTATCTTTCAAAAAAAAAAAGCCAGGCATTGTCCAAGAAACATACATTTTATGCTTATAATCTCAGAAACCATATCCTTTCAGTGTATTTACTGATTTCCAAATTGAATTATTAGAAAGATTATTTTCTCTCCAGGGTCACAATGATTTTAGTCAGATGAATGACAGCTGAATTGGCATCTTGAAAGCCAAGCCTTGCTTTAAATAATGTGTTCTCCCTGCTCTGCAACAGCCATAGCCAGCTTAAGGTAATTATAGTTTGTGACTGAGGTCAGATTCAGGGGATGGATTTACACTGCAGTGTCCCTGAACCTGGTTCAAAGCACAATTGTATATAATGCTAAAAAATAGTAATTACCTGATGTAAGCCTTCTAAACAAGTACCCATTTTGGGAGTTGCTGAGTAATTGTAGATTAAGGGCAATTCTGTGAGGTTAGCATTTACCAACTTTATCAGCCTTCTTTCTGTTTTCAGTCAGGAGCTTTTTCATTTATTTCCAGTGGAGATTACATTTTCAAAGCAGTCTTAGGGAATTGTCATACTGCCCCCTGGTGAGTGGGCCCAGAGTCATATATATAAAGGACTCCCACTTTTCCTTCCTAGGACTAAATTATGAAGGTGGTTGTCCTCATCATGATCATTCTCTGGTTTACATTTATATAACAATGTGAGGTTTGCAAAACCCTTTAAAATATTATCCTATTTAACACTCCCAATAGTCCTGGATAGCATGCCCTTTTGTATTTTTTTCACATTTTAGAGGTGAAGATGTTGAAGACTGTTGACTATTAACTGAGAGTTGAATGATCTATCTAGAATAATGTAGTTGAGTCTGAAGTGGTTTTATATTTTTTAAATCCATTGTTAGATCTTCTTGTCCAGCAATTCAGGATTCTTTCAATAGTAAACATTAAGAAATTTGATTGTTGAATCCTAGGTAATAAATAGAGACAATTTGTTCATAAGGTGAAATAAGCAAGGTAAGCTGGAGTAAGATATTGATTGATTTTAACTACCACTGCTTATATGCCCACTAATTTTGGAATACTTAATTCTTATGAAATTATCTTCCAATAGTCTCTCTGTCTTCTCTCATGCTCACTCTGGGCTCAGTGATATACCTAAGAGTGGAAGGTGGCCCAACCACACTTCTTTATAATAACACAATATAATAAAGTAACTGTTTCATGTAGAAGGCAGAAAGGTTGCACAGTGGATATAACACTGGACCTGGAGTCAATAAGACATGAATTCAATTTTGACTTCAGGCAATGTCTAGCTATGTGACCCATGGGAATTCACTTAAACCCTGTCTGCCTCAGTTTACTCATCTGTAAAATGGGGGTAATAATATCAATCTGCTGGGATTGTTGTGAGGATAAGACAAAATAACATGTATAAAATACTTTGCTAACTTTAAATAACTATGCAATTAGTAATAGTAGTAGCAGTAGTAGTAGTAGTAGTAATAGTAGTAGTAGTAGTAGTAGTAGTAGTAGTAGAAGTCCTAGTAGTGATTTTGAATCTAGGATGTTATGCTCTAGTATGTTAAGAACAAAAAATAACTTCCTCAATCCTGTCACATGACTCAATGTGACATTTTCAGGAGACCTTCTGAGTAAAAGAGGGTACTGGGGATGATTTTTAAAAAAGAATATGAAGTCCAAGTAAGCAGTCAGATGTCTGCCAGTCACAAAAAGCTAAGCAGTTTTTTGCTTAAAGTGGGAGGCAAGCTCTAAAAAGTAGGAAGGTGATACCTCCACTGTACTCTGACCTATCAAATCCCATCTGGAGTATGGAGTAGTTTTGGGTACTATAGTTTAAGAAGAATATTGATTACCTCGAGAATGTCCAGCAGGTGGTAATCAGTATAGGCAAGGACCAGAAATCCCTGTCATAGATTATGGAGATGCATTGAAGGACCTGGACACAATTAGCCCAAAGAAGAGAAAATATATGGTCACCATTGAAACAATTTTCAAGTATCTGAAAGGTTGTCATATGGAGGAGAGATTAGACTTATTTTTTTTGTGCACAGGAAGAAGAACAAAAACAAATTGCAAAGAAGCCCATTTAGATTTGGGCTTGATAGGGAAAACAACAGCAACAAAATTTCCAGAAGTGGAATGGTACCTTTAAAGAAGGGCTCAGTTCCCACTCCTTGTATGTCATCAAGCATAAACTGAGGTGGGGATTCCTTTGTCTATTGGTTGGAATAAATGATTACTGACGTTTCTTCAGTCATTCTGTCAACCAACATTTATTGTGTTTACTATGTGCCAGGAGTAATGCTAAGCACTGAATATGAAAAAAAAAAAGGTAAAGTACTTCCCCTCTTCTCCAGAAAATCATAATCTACTGAGGGGAGACATACAAACAACTATGTACCAATAATCAATCTACACAATAAATTATAAATAACTGACAGAGAGAAGGCGATAGAAATAAGGGGGACAGGCCAGGATGGCGGAGTAGAAACAGCTCATCCAAGCCACTCTGCCCCCAGATTCCCCCCAAACTATGTAAAAGGGGACTCTGAACAACTTCTGGAGCCCTAGCACCCACAGAATGACACAGAGAAGTTAACCTCCCACTGAGGACAGCCCAGCAGCCCTGCAGGAAGGACCAGCACAGCACTCTGAGAGCCAGCAGCACACAGTGCGCAGAGAGTGGGGAGCTGAGCTGAGCACAGCCCAGGTCTCCGTGAGCCGAGGTTTTAGCCCCAGGGAGGCAGGGCCAGCAGCCAGCTGGAGAGACCCCAGAACACCAGCAGCTGTGGTGACTCCAGAATTATCAACATAGACATGCCTAGGACAAAGTGAGAGGTTAGTGCCCTATGGACTTTGGGACCAGTATTTGGGGAATGTGTCGGCTCCCTCCCCTGGGGGCTAGAAGCTGCTGAGGAGACACGCCATTTTGTAGTTTTCAGAGGCAGTTCCACCTCCTGGCCTGTGAACTGTAGGGAGATCCAGCGATCAGTCTTGGGGGGTAATCTCTCTTGCTTTAACCTCCCTGGATCTGGATTGTGATCTAGGGTGTAAGTCATGGGTGTGTTTACAGCTTGCCAGAAACGGAAGTTGCCCCCCACACGTTCGGGATGAATATTCCTCTATCTTGCCTTAAAGCCATAGTGTGGCAACAAGGCCAAAAGTCAAGTAATTAAGTGTCAACATGCCAAGGCAAAGGAAACAGAAAAATGCAACCCTAGACTCCTATTTTGGGGGCATAGAGTGGGAAAAGTACTGAGAGGTCAGAAGTCCTGCTCCAAAAGCCCCAGGGGAAAACATGAGTGGCTTGCAGGCCATAGAGGACCTTAAGAAGGACTTTAAAAATCAAATAAGAGAAGTGGAGGAAAAATTGAAAAGAGAAATGAGAAGCATGCAGGAAAAGTATGAAATGAGGGTCAACAGCCTGACTGAGGAAAACAACACCTTAAAAAATAGACTAACTCAAATGGCAAAGGAGGCCCAAAAGGGCAATGAGGAGAAGAATGCCTTAAAAAGTTGAATTTGGCAGATGGAAAAAGAATCTCAAAAGTTCACTGAGGAGATTCATTCCTTCAGAGTTAGACTGGAGCAAATGGAAGCTAATGACTTTATGAGAAATCAAGATGCTGTTAAGCAGATCCAAACAAATGAAAGATTAGAAGGCAATGTGAAATATCTCATGGGAAAAACCACTGACCGGAAAATAGATCCAGGAGAGACAATTTAAAAATTATTGGACTACCTGAAAGCCATGATCAAAGAAAGAACCTAGAAATCACCCTTCAAGAAATTCTCGAGGAAAATTGCCCTGATGTTTTAGATCCAGAGGGCAAAATAGAGGTTGAAAGAATCCACAGATCACCTCCTGAAAAAGATCCCAAAAAGAAAACTCCCAGGAATATTATAGCCAGGTTCCAGAATCCCCAGATCAAGGAGAAAATACTACAAGCAGCCAGGAAGAAACAATTTCAATATTGTGGAAACACAATCAGAATAGCCCAGGACCTGGCAGCTTCTACACTGAGAGATCAAAGGGCATGGAACATGATATTCCAGTGGGCAAAAGAACCGGGAATGAACCCAAGGGTCACCTACCCAGCAAAACTGAGTATTTTGCTTCAGGGGAAACTATGGTCATTCAGTGGAATAGCGGACTTTCAAGCATTCTTGAGGAAAAAACCAGAATTGAATAGAAAATTTGACATCCAGACACAAGAAGCAAGAGATGCCTGAGAAGGTAATCAGGGAAAAGAAATCAAAAGGAACTTATCAAAGTTGAAATATTTACATTCCTATATGGAAAAGCAATAACTGTGACTGATGATATCTTTCTCACTGTGAAAATAATGGAAGAAGGGGGTGTGGTCATATGAATACATATGTGAATGTGTGTGTATATGGTTACAGTCATATATGGATAGAGGGTATAGGTTGAATTTGTTGGGAAGGGAGAATAATCAAGGGATGAAATTATGAGGTGAGAGAGGAAAGTGGCAAGAGGAGATGGGGAGAGACAGGGTAGAGTAAACTATCTCATGCAGAAGAAGCAAGGGGAAGTGGTTGCAA